>CAUYQV010031825.1:0-13347 GCA_963574575.1 Galagoides demidoff | reverse complement strand
TCCCCCTGGGTAGAGTGCCATGGCATCACAGCTCATAGCAACCTCCAACTCCTGGGCTCAAGCGAGTCTCTTGCCTCCGCCTCCCAAGTAGCTGGGACCACAGGCGCCCGCCACAACACCCGGCCATTTTTTGGTTGCAGCCGTCATTGTTGTTTGGCAGACCCGGGCTGGGGATTCGAACCCGCCACCTTGGGTGTACGTGGCTGACGCCTTAGCTAATTGAGCCACAGGCGCCGAGCCTTTTTTTTTTTTTTTGCAGAGACAGAGTCTCACTTTATTGCCCTCAGTAGAGTGCTGTGGTGTCACACAGCTCACAGCAACCTCCAGCTCTTGGGCTTAAGCGATTCTCTTGCCTCAGCCTCCTGAGTAGCTGGGACTATAGGCGCCCACCACAACGCCTGGCTATTTTTTTATTGCAGTTCGACTGGGGCTGGGTTTGAACCTGCCACCCTCAGTATATGTTGTTGGCGTCCTACTCACTGAGCCATAGGCGCCGCCGATGCTGTATGCATTTTTGAGCAGTAAATCTTCTTTACATGACGCCATGGTGCACTATTTTCCTTCCTCACAGCAGGAAATCGATCCCAAAGATACTGAGTCACAGACCCAAAGTCTCAAATGTGTATATGATTGAGTTAGAACTCCTGCAGGCCTGACTCTGGGAAGATTTTAACATACAAGTGTCTTTAGGTAGATGGAAGGGTGGGCAGTTCTCCTGTGGCAGTATGACATTTTCTCATTCCTCGAGCATTAGTCGTTATGTGAGCAATGTGCCATGCCTGTCCTTGGTCCCTTGGATGTCATAGACTGGAGAGGGGCTGAAAAAAGGGGAAGAATGGAAGAAAGATCAAATCTTTGAAAAACCTGCAAATATCATTGCGAAAAAATCAAACTTGAATCTGACTAACCTTCCATGTTTAATAGCCAGTTTAGAAGAAGTTCAAGCAGGAGAAGAGGATGCTCAAATACACTATGGGGGTTGCCATTGGCAACACTCAGAACAGGGGAAGCAACAAGACCAGTAACCAGTTCTCTTCAATGAGGGAAAAAAGGAGACTGCATTGCAAACAATTGAATCTCAGCAACCTGCTTTGGCAGGAGGGTTTATTCATGTGTGTGTCAGGCCAGTTAGTCCAAGAAATGACTGAATAACACTTTACAATATTTGAGGCAGTTAGAATCTGGGACTCTGACTACACTAGTTATTGAGGAATTTTTATTTTTTTAGCTGTAAAAGTGTTTTTTTTATGCCCAATAATTCCTACCTTTGGGGATGTGTAGACATTTAATGATGAAATGATACATCATCTGGGATTTGCTTCACAATCCTATGGAAGAGGGAGTGGATCAGTGTGTGGTTTGATTAGAGTGGGCCCAGGTAGACGGTGGTATGGGTACATGTATTCTAATTATTCTACTTACCTTTATGTGTTACTTAGAGTTCCACATCACAAGAAGCAAATCAGGAAGGAAGGATCCATGCGCATGTTGTAGAGGTTATACCTGACAGGGCGTCAGAAGGTCTTTTGATGGACCTGACCCTATGCAGAGAGCAGCCGGGTGGGCGTGAGCACCAGATGGAAGGAGGGCCTGTGTGGAGGCCCCTCAAGCAGCAGGAAGAAACCTGGGGTATTTGGCTTGGTGCCTATAGCTCAGTAGTTAGGATGCTGGCCACGTACACTGAGGCAGGTGGCTAGAACCTGGCCCAGGCCTGCTAAACAACAATGACAAACGCAACAAAAAAATAGTTGGGTGTTGTGGTGGGCACCTGTGCTACTTGGGAGGCTGAGGCAAGAGAATCGCTTAAGCCCAAGAATTGGAGGTTGCTGTGAGCTGTGATGCCATGGCACTCTACTGTGGGTGACATAGTGAGACACCGTCTCAAAACAAAAAACAAAAAACTGGGGTGGCAGGAGCTGGGGCAGGGATAGTGTCAGGCAAGTTCTTTTGGCCTTATTAGGTAAGTATTTTTATCCTAAAAGCAATGTGAGGGCCATTGAAGAGCCCCCTTTAAAGTTTAAGGGGCATGGGGTGTGGCACTATTCCATTTGCTTTGGGAAGTGTATTTCTCAGGATCCTCTGTACATTTGGTTGGTGGTAAGGGTGGATTAAGGAAGACTGTACAGTAGACCAGTCTGCAGTTACTCTGTTCACGTAACAATCTTTCTTTGAGCCTGATAGGATTGAACAGCCCTGCTACCTTGAAATTTGGTGTGGCCTGTGATTTGCTTCTGCCAATAAAAAAAGACATGTCATTTTTGAGAGGAAGCTGTAAGAGACATGTGGTTTCTCATTTTCCCTTTTTCCTGTGGAAACAAATAGATGTGTACCATGAGGAAGAAAGAAACCTTTGGGTTGAGCCATACTGCACTACATGGTTGGTCCCCAGACTGGCAGCATCAGTCTCCTTGGAACTTGTTAGAAATTCAGATTCTTAGGTGCAGGGGCTCATACCTGTAGTCATACTGCTCTGGGAGGCCAAGATGGGATCAGGATCCCTTGAGCTCAGGAGTTCAAGACTAGCATGAGCAAGCCACCTTGAAAATAGAAAAATTCGCAGGGCATTGTGTTGAATGTTTGTAGGCCCAGCTACTGGGGAGGCTGAGGCAGGAGGATTGCTTCATAGTGCAATGAAAACTTGCATTATGAGACTACTGAGAAAGTTTGCATGTGGATAAATTAGGTTTTTCTTTTTATTCATGTAAAATCAGTTGCATGCTACATTTGTGGAAGATGAATTAAGAGTATATATCACATTACGTTTATTGAGTTCTTTTCAGTTCTGAAATCTGCAAAAAAAGATAAGTATTTGCTTCTTTAAAGTTCAATTGCTAAAAAAGACTTTCAATTGCTTGTAAGTCCTTTGAAACAAATACTTGTAATCCTTGTTTGTTTAGTGTTTACCTTTAGACATTAAACTGAAGTGTTTCTCAGCTATCTGTTATTAGCTGCTGTAGGGATGTGAGCAAATCAGTGAAGATCGGAAGCAAGGTGTCACCAGTGCCCTGATCTCAGGCCCCTGCTGTCGTCAGGGGTGTTAGTGAGGGCTCTGCTGGTTTGGAGGAAACAGTAACAGTACCGATTATGGGTCATTACTTCTCTACTTCCTTTGGGGATGGGGCCCTGGCCATTATTGTAAGTTGATAAACTTCTGAGATAAAGGAAATCTGTCTTGATGACCCATTAGAAGAAGAAACTTTTTTTTTTTTTTTTGAGACAGTGTCACTATGTTGCCCTTGGTAAAGTGCTGTGGTGTCGCAGCTTACAGCAACCTCAAACTCTTGCACTTAAGTGATTCTCTTGCCTTAGCCTCACAAGTAGCTGGGACTACAGGTGCCCACCACAACACCTAGCTATTTTTTTAGTAGGCCCGGGCCGGGCTCAAATCCGCCACCCTCAGTGTATGTGGCCGGTGTCCTTACTCTAGGAGCTACAGCCCCGAGCCTAGATTTTTTTTTTTTTTTGAGATGGAGCCTCAAGCTGTCCCCCTGGGTAGAGTGCCGTGGTATCACTCACAGCAATCTCCAACTCCTGGGCTCAAGTGAGTCTCCTGCCCCTGCCTCCCAAGTAGCTGGGACCACAGGCGCCCGGCACAATGCCCAGCTATTTTTTTGGTTGCAACCCTCATTGTTTTTTGGCGGGCCCAGGCTGGATTCGAACCTGCCACCTTAGGTGTTATGTGGCTGGTGTCTTAGCCACTCGAGCCACAGGTGCCAAGCCGTGCTTTTTTTTTTTTTATTAGAGACAAGAGTCTCACTTTATCGCCCTCAGTAGAGTGCTGTGGCATCACAGCTCACAAGCAACCTCCAACTCCTGGGCTTAGGCGATTCTCTTGCCTCAGCCTCTGAAGTAACTGGGACTATAGGTGCCTGCTACAATGCCTGGCAGTTTGTTGCAGTTTGGCTGGGGCCAGGTTTGAACCCACCACCCTGAGTATATGGGGCTGGTGCCCTACCTACTGAACCACTGGCGCCGCCCAGAAATGTGTTTTAATAGGACTTGTTCTGCTCTACATTTGAGACTCTGTCTGGTGTAGGCCCAGGTAGCTCTTTGGGGCTGAGTACAACGCTGGAGCTTGGGGGGTCACTGGGTTTGCAGGGAGCTGCTGCCTTCTTGGCTGTGTCTTCTCTGGAGAGGCCCTTGCCTCACAGGAGCCATTGTTGCTTCACTTGGTGTCCAGTCACTGCCCAGATGTCCTGAGCTGGCTTCTCAGCTATCCTGATGTTGACACTCCCTCACCTCTCTCCTCCCTCTGAGGGCACCTTTCCTGGAAGGAGGTTTTGGCACATAAGCTCTCAATAAAGTGTTGGCTCATGTATGTTAGGATAACTAACAGAAGTTGAGGTGGGAGGGTCACTTGAATCCAGGAGTTTGAGGTTATAGGGAGCTGTGATCCCACCACTGCATTGTATCCTGGGCAACAAGAGTGAGACCCTATCTCTTTTCTTTAAAAAAAAAAAAAAAGACAATAGGAAAAAAGATAACTACCATGAAGGTAGTTCACGCCAGACTCTGGGGGAGAAATAGATATTGTCTCTTAAGGAAGAGAGTGAGGAAGAATTCTTGGCCATTTTTTTTTTTTTAGTTTTTTCTTGGAGCTAGTCTCACTGTTGCCCCTGGCTAGAGTGCCGTTTTATAGCTCACCACAACCTCAAAGTCTTGGGTTTGAGCAATCCTCTTTTCTCAGCTGGGACCACAGGTCCCTGCCATAGTGTCTGGCTAGTTTTTCTATTTTTAGTAGAGATGGGATCTTACTCTTGCTCAGACTGGTCTCGAACTCCTGAGCTCAAGCGATTCACCTGCTCAGCCTCTCAGAGGGTGTCTTGAGTAGCTGGGACAATAGGCACCTGCCACTACGTCTAGCTAATTTTTAAATTTATTTGTAGAGATGTGGGTCTTGTTATGTTGCCTAGAATGACCTCAAACTCCTGGGCTTAAGCAATCCTTGAGCAGGCCAGAGTGCTGGGATTGTTGGTGTGAGCCACTGTGCCCATGGTGTCCTTTTAACCTTTCTTTTTGAGATGCAGTCTCACTCTGCTGCCCAGGCTAGAGTACCGTGGCGTCAGCCTAGCTCATAGCAACCTCAAACTCCTGGGCTTAAGTGATCCTCCTGTGTAGCGGAACTATAGGTATGAGCCATGATGCCCAACTAATTTTTCTTTTTTCTTTCCTGTGGACACAGGTTCTTGTTCTTCCTCAGGCTGGTCTTGAGTTCCTGAGCTCAAGGGATCCTTCTGCTTTGGCCTCCCAAAGTGTTAGGATTATAGGCAGGAGCCACAGATCTGACCCTTTTTGACCTTGTAATTCTGGGATATCTTGAGTTATTTATTTATTTTTTTCAGACGGAGCTTCAAGCTATCCCCCTGGGTAGAGTGCCATGGCATCACAGCTCATAGCAACCTCCAACTCCTGGGCTCAAGCCACTCTCCTGCCTCCGCCTCCCAAGTAGCTGGGACCACAGGCGCTCGCCACAACGCCCGGCCATTTTTTGGTTGCAGCCATCATTGTTATTTGGCGGGCCTGGGCTGGGGATTTGAACCCGCCACGTTAGGTGTACATGGCTGGCGCCTTAGCCGATTGAGCCACAGGCACCTATTCTTTTGATCTCTTCTCTCCTCTAAACTGGCTCAGGCTCTGACCGTACCAGCCTGAGCACTCAAGGTTATTTCCAGGGGCAACAGTGAGTGCAGCCTTCCCCCTAGGGCAGCAGACCCTCACCTGTGAGGGGAGCCCGTCATCTCCAGTGACTTCCGGTGGGGGGGGGCAGGAATAGGGGCTGGGGTTGTGAGTGGTGGCAGGGCAGTCACTTCATTACCAAACTGTCAATGAACACACTCTCCCCTTTCCAGCAGATCAGTCCCGCCTGTGGCATTTAGATGACAGTGATCACCTTGCAGCTGGAGCACAGCATGAGCCTCATTTAGAAAGAAATTCATTTGCAGTTCCTTTCCACCACCTGGGCTCTAGTTTGTGCGATATTTGTTTCTTTGACTTAAGCCATGATGGAGGATACTTGGAATAAATATTTATTAATTTCTGAGTAAAAATGTACTACATGCTCATTATAGAAATCCAAATATCGAGAGAGAGAGAGATCAAATATCCCAGACATTTATAATGAAGAAAAGGATTGCCCATTGTAATGTCCCTCCCCGTGCCACCAGCTGATAAGTCATTGTTATCAGTTCGGTGAAGGGGTCCCCACATTTGGTGTTCTCTGCCAACCCTCACTTTGGCTCCCAGAGTGTGAAATGTGAAATACTAAGGGAACACACAAGAGATGCTTTTCAGTGGTAGAGAGATGGGCATATTTTATTTTAATATTCTACTTTTATTCTCAGGTATGTCAGAAAAACATTTATATATTGAACTCAACATTTCATGGGCATTATTACTTATAACAAATTCATTAATGTAAAAACATGGTTAATTTTTAAGAGAAAAGCAGTTGATGGCACAAACACTATAAAATATAGCAACAATGGTGAAAGCAGCACAATACTGCCTGAAGGCGAAACATTTTAAGACAGCTTTATTATTATTTTAAGTGAAATCATTTTGTTGAATTGCACTATAGTTTTCATAAGCCATACTGGGCATGTTTCTATCTCAGAATATATTTATTTCATTCTTTTACATGTATGTATGGAATTCTATCACACGATGCACCAAAAATAACTTAACCATTAATACCACCTTGGGAGGGGTCTGTGATTATCCACAATGTTTTTGCTATCATGATCGGTACTGCTGTGAACACGGGCCATGCACATGTATTTTTGGGTATTGATGTAAGTGTTTCTACAGGACTAATTTCTAGAAATGCAAGTGACATGCTAAAGAACATATACATTTACTATTTCTTTTTGACATTGCCAATTTCCCCTCAAAGTGTCGTGATGATTTACAATCCTGCCAACAGTATGTGGCAGTATCTGTTTCTCTACACTTGACCAACATCAAACACGATCAGTCTTTTAGATCTTTTTTATATTGAAAAAACGATACATTGTTTTAACTCATTTTTAAAAATTATTGATGTGGAAAATCTTCTTATATGCTTAGCTGCGCACTTCCATTTCTTTTGTGAATTGCTAGTTTATGTCCTTAGCCCCTTTTGTTTTTAGGTAGCTCAAGTTTTCTTTTATAGCTCTCGAGAGAGGTTTGTAATTTTCTTCATAAAGCTTCAGTCCATTCACTGTTATCTGTGGTCCCAAGAGCCCCTTTACGTGTCTCTCAGTACACTGTGGACAATTGTATTATAATTGGGTGGAAATAGAAAAGGCATCGATAAATCATCCTTAATGAACTAGATGTTCTCACTGGATGAATTTATCTTCATGTAGTTATCATATTTTAAGGAATTTCTGCATTTTTTGAAGTCCAGCATCAAGATTTTATCAATGGGCTGGGCGTGGTGGCTTACGCCTATAATCTTAGTGCTTTGATGGAAGCTGAGATGAACGAATGGCTTGAGTTCACTTGGATACCAGACCCCATCTCTGCTAAAAATAGAAAACTTAGCCAAGACTTGAGTGGGTGCCTGTAGTCCCAGCTACTTGGGAGTCTGAGGCAGGAGGATTGTTTGAGTCCAGAAGTTTGAGGTTGCTGTGAGTTGTGATGGCACTGCAGCACTGTACCCAGGGTGACAGACAGACTCTGTCTAAAAAAAAATAGATTTTAATCTTGGTACAAGATTTGTACCAAGAGTTGATAGGTCTCTAGAACTGCTTTACCCAGACTCCATTCACAAGAGATTACTGAATAAACTTGACCGTCAAATAAAAAAAACCTACTGTGAGATACTGTAGGTATAGATGTTATGATTGCAGGACAGGATGGCAGCCTGGAAGGCTTCAGAAAAGGCGTGTCTCTGAGGCAGGGCCATGGTGATGTGTGAGGGAAACCCCTGCACAAAGGCAGGTGTGTGAAGTAGCATGGAGGGGCCTGGAAGCCTGTGATTGTGGAATGAGTGAGCTCCCTGGGAGCGGGTTGGGGTCAGATGGGGGCAAGACTTTCACGCCATCGAAGAGTGTGGACTTCTTGCAGCAATGGGGAGCCACTGGCAATATCAACAGGGGAATGAAGTGGGGGAACATGTGAATTTTAGAGGGATCCCTCCGACCTCAGTGGGAGAATCAAGTGCTATCCGGACATCGCGTGAACAGGCTGCTACGATTTAGGGGTGAGGGATGGAGCAGAGCCCAGAGTCTTCATCTAACTAGGTGATAATGACATTGAGTTGCTTGGGGTCCTGGGAAAGGACAGATTTGGGGAGAAAGATGATGAAGTCCACTTTACATGTTGAATGTGAGGTGTCCACAGAAAGCCCGGGGGACAGATGGGCAGCTGGCTGGGGTCTGTCAGGCGCTCACATCTCTCACGTTCACAACTTCATGCAGTGAATGTTTAAGTCCATGCATTTGAGATTAAACAAGCTGCTTCCAAAACTCCCCAGCCACATATTTATAGATAAGTTCTTTGCTACTTTGAGTCATTTTTTAAGGTACCTAATGTCCTTTACATTTTTCCCTTTTTCAATTTTTATTCAACTTTGGATGTTGACTTTGCTGTTTCCGTGAACTGACCACATACAGTTACAGAATAGACAGAAGCATACGTTATTTAGTAAGCTATTTACTTTTATATCTGAAGTTCATGCTCCAGATATATCCCCTGGAATGAATATGTGTGCTTTTTTACTTAAAGGCTTTGATCCCAGATGTACTGTGAATGTTCAGGGTTTTCTTTTAAGAAGTGTTATTAAAAACAGACATCTACCTAAATGCCTAAGGAAACTTCATGTTATTATTTTTATTATAAACAGTAACACTGATGATGATGAGGTCTAGTAATAATTGCGTACTTGCTGTATACTCGGTCGATCAGGGACATTGCATTTAGTTACACTCATGCACTATCAATTCATAAACAACCCTGAGGGGTATATATTGTTATTTCACTTTGTGGAGTAAAAAATCCCTCCTGTTACCTCTCCAGAAGCTCCTACATGGGATCTTTTTTTGGGCTTTCTTTCCTCTGGACGTCACCTAAATGCCAGTGTTCCCAGCCCATTCCTCTTTTCTCTCTGTGGACACACCCTCTCCTAGCAGTGCCGCTTGCCACGCGCCTTCACTCCCCAGCATGCTGACGATTCTCACGTCCACGTGCCCGGCCTCATTTCTGTTCTGGGCTCCAGACCAGTTAGCCCAGTGCCTGTTGATTTCCTACAGTTGGTTGTGTTATGGACACCTCAAATTTAACACATCTACAATTGAGCTCATTGTCCTTCCAGAATAGAGGGAGCCTCCAGGAGCCCCTATTTAGGGAATGACACTACCGTGTGAGCCAGAGTCCTAGAAGTCATTCTTTCCTTCTTTCTTAGTCTCCACTTTCTGCAGGTGTCTCTAGGTTCTGCTGATTCAGGTTCCCGACTCTTCTTCCACAGGCACCTTCTCGTCTGTGCCCTCTCTGCCAGTGCCTTAGTTCAGGTCCTTGATACTTGTACCTCATTTATAGCAACAGGCTCCCAACTGTCCTTTCCCTGAGTCTTTCCCTCCAATTCCCTCTTTATGCACCTGTGAAATGAGCCTTCTAAACACAAAACTCTGATTCCATCTTTTCTTCTCTGGCTTAACCTTTGCCCAGGGTCTCGCAATTCACTACATAAACCTCAGGATAACAAGTACGGTCTCGTTTCCACTTCATCATCTGCCAGGCTCTTATCTACCCATCCTTTTCAGCCCCATCAAAGTTCTTGCATTTTCCTCTCCTGCTGTGCTCTCTCATCCTTAGAGTCTCTGTACATTCTGCCTTCCAGGCCTGGAACATTCTCCTACCCCTGGATTGCTGCCTGGCCCCCATTCCTCCTCTCCTGCTCAACCCAGCCCAGGTGAGGTGACTGCTGGAGGCCAGCCTCTTTGGGTTCTGTGAGGGGTCTTTGTGCTCTCAGAGCTCCCTCTGCTTCTCACCATCAAGATACTTATTATGCTTTCTTGAAACAACCCCCTGTCCTGCCATGCTCTGAACTCCACGAAGGTAGGGTGGGGAGTCTATTTTGGTTATCATTGTATTCCTAGACCCCATTTAACTTCCTGGAGTATGGTAGGTGCTCCGTAATTACTGAATAAATGTAAGAATGAATGAGAAAATCTGATAGCTGAGGTTAAAGTCGGATCAGCCTGAAGTCCATGTTCTTGCCACTTTCCACGCGGCTTATTCAGCACCTTCTACTTTATAAAACAGCATCAGGAGACTAGAGGGGAGAAATGCTATTGCCATGTGGTGGTATGTTTGAGGATGACACCCCAGGTCCAGCATTAGATGGGGCTGTATTCCCCTCGGGAAAGAACTGGATATAGCCTTAAACCCAGACTAGATATATAACTAGATAGAACCCTAAACCCAGGTGCAAATCTTTGACAGCAATCACATCTGAGCCTCACTTTGGACTTGGCAGTAGAATGAGTACAGAGTCTAAGTATTTTTAGGTCAACTATAGAAGAACTTGGAATATAAAAATTAATGCCCTAAGCCCATCTCATAAAGTAAAAGGGAATATGCTTATTAGACCATGAAAGTCACGTGAGAGGCCTGGGAGACTGATGAGGAATTAGTGTTGCAGCTGCCTTGGAACCAATTATAGCTGGAAATAGAAAGCAGAGGAGGAGCTGCTCCCAGGCTGGTGCAGCCAGCGGAGCATGAGTTCTGTAGAGCATGGGACTGAGTTTTCAGGGGGAAGAGTTGCTGTTTCCAACTTGAGTACAAAGTGGCGAGCAGCGTGCTGACACTCAGGTCCTGACTGTGCGGCGCTCTGTAGGGATCCGCACCATTCGGGATCACTGGTGCTCTGACTACAGCAGAACCCTTTGCTTTACTTGGTTTTCTTGTGCCCTTTCCTCCCAGCCAGACACGTTGTCTAGAGAGCTTGCAGGCCTGGCTATTTGTTTCTTCTCTTTGCCCATTTACAGCTCTCCTGCATTTCTGTAGCAGGGCTGGCTTTTGATAAATTCATTCCTCGGTGGTCTGTGAGCTGCTTTTTTGCATTCATCGTCTTATTTATCTTGGTATCCTCAGCTGGGGTGAAACGGAACTGAAGCAAAAGGTTGATCCGGACAGCCTGATTTAAAACAAAGTAGAGACTAAACTGGCGAGTTAGAATGAAACGAGAGTAATTGTTTTCGTCACAATATTTGCAATTTGTGTGCATAGGCAAAGCCTACAATTCCTTTAGGTAAGGTCCAAATGTGGTGAGACACAAATTGTGTACTAATCCATTTGGAGTTCTTGAAGGTTATGTCCAAATGATACCGCAGATATGGGGAGATCGATGAGAGGAGAAATGTGATGAGACAAGGACACAGCTAAATGTCAAATAAATTATGCAGACGGTAGCTGCTCTCCATTCAGGGACAAGATCATTTCAGATTACACGTGAGCAGTAGAGAATTTAAGCAGAATCAGGAAGAGAGGGTAAGATTGGAGTAAAGGAATAAAGGTGGGCGACAAAACGATATCTGAGATTAGGAATAAGAACGAATATTGTATGTTGCCCCTAACCTTAACCAGTAGCTGAAGACCAAGAATATATTCACAGGCCAGGCAGTTTTGAAAGGCAAAGGAAAAGTAGAAATAATGTACTAAAGGTGGATAGACTTTCTCTTTTTAACTTTTCAAAGCAAAAGGAAGTTAAGCATTTGTAGAATGAAAACTGACTCGATTGCCCTACGATCGGCCATCAGCACCTTCTCAAGAGACTGTCCTCTTCTTGTCTGTTCTTGGCCCTTTGAAAGGGCTCAAGTGTATCGATACAGGTTACCCTTTTCCTGTTGGACTCGAACAAAAGTAACTGCACCTTTTGTGCTAGATGGGCTTATTATTTATCATACTCACGATCCCTTATTTCTTTTAACTCTGGAAGTAACTGAGTAGAGAAAAAAAATCAGTAAATGTTTGAAGCAAGAAAACGGATCACATTGAGCAGGTCTGCACCTGATCCCGACCTTGGTCCCCTTGTCAGCCGGGCTGGGCCCTGCAGGCTGCTCCTCTTCTTCAACGGGGAATCATTCTGTGGCTCAGCCCAGGAGCTACAGGTGCGATGCAGAAGGACCTTAAGAGAGGCGCATGCCTCCCTGCTTATCACTCGTATTCTTCCTCGGTGGTTCCCATTAACCTTGGGATCAAGAACACAAGTTGTTTCTCCATGTCCCTTCAGCAGGGGACAAACAAAACACAACAGAATGACATCACCGCTCAGTGCTGAGGTTTTTTGCAGCTTCTTCTTTTTCCTTTTTTATTTCATATAAGTAGCATCAACCCCTATTGTTTTTTAAAGCCTCCCCTTTCCAGAAGAAGAACCATCACTCATCCTTGCCAAGGAATGAGGGGTCTCTGAGATGCCCACCTCTGCAGGGACTGTTCATCTCTTTACCAGAATATTACGTTATCTTTCCTCAAGGCTAAAATCTCTACCAGAAAGTCATCTGTGCTCTCAGCACACAGTAAGTTAACAGAGAGGGCATTTTGACCTGGGCTATATAATTGTTCTGAGAAGTGGTTCCTTGTGAATCCCAGGTCCGATTCACAGCATTTGGTTCTGTTATAGGATGATCCACTGATTTGAAACCAAAACCTAAGTCAGTGACTCTAAATTTCGGTGAGCATCTGAGTATCACTTGGAGAGAGGGCATATTGTTGTACCTGAAAATTCTCCCAGGTGACCCCCAGCAAACAGTCCGAGACACACTCCGATGTAAGAAGCAAGAGGTGAGTTTTATTCAGGCCCTGGGAAGCCCAGACTCGCCTGGCACGCAAGCCAAGGATGAGCCTTCAGGCCTGGGCCATGCCCGAGCCCGGACTCTCCTGGCATACACACCGAGGAAGAGTCTTGAACCCGGGATGGAGGAAGTTTTTATGGGGTACAGAAAGCAAGAAGGGAAGGGTTGGATACGGGTACACTTTTCATTGGTGGTTAGTGATTTCACTAGTAAAGTTATATTCTTGATTGGTGGTTGATGATTTCACTAGTAAAGGAGGATTTGGATTGGTACAGGGGATTTCTTAACTGGGGTAGAGGTGGTGTAGCCTAATTAGGTAGTTGAAGGAGAATACCTAAATTTCAGTAGAAACCTATTACCTATTATGGGAGCTGTTTAAGGGACTGAAACTCATTACCTATTATGGCAGTTGTTCAAGGGAACTGATACTTATTTCCTATTATGGTGGTATGGCAGCTGTCTGCCTAAGGTGTCTCAATCAACGGCTTAATGGCTGAGCAGCAGGTGTGGGGGAGGCAGCAGGGAGTGGCCCTGTGGTTTAACAGAGCTTATGCAGTAAATGACAAAATGG
>CAUYQV010031823.1:0-73605 GCA_963574575.1 Galagoides demidoff | reverse complement strand
ACAACATGAGGAACTATATTAAAGGGTCGTGGCATTAGGGAGGTTGAAAACCACTGCAGTAGAGTCTTGCTCTTTCTTACTGTAACCTCCAATTCCTAGGCTTAAGGAATCTGCCTTCTCCCCCTCTCCCCACACCCCCTTCCCGGCTTCCCAAATAGCTGGGACTATAGGTGCGTGCCACCACACTTGGCTAATTTGTTATTTTTTATAGAGATGAGGTTTTGTTATGTTGCCCAGGCTGGTCTCAAGCATTCCTCCCACCTTGGCCTCCCAGAGTTCTGGTATTACAGATGTGAGCCACTATATCTGGTCTGTTTTCTTTCTATAAGAAGTAGCACACAGTAAGCACAGTGATGCATGTATGAGATCCTTGGATCTCTTTCCTTGGACATACACATTTTGAAACTTTAACAACAAATTAGTATATTCTGCATCGTGGGTGAGCATGCTTGGCGTTGCAGTGTGATTTCATGTGGAGTGTTTGCAGACAGGTTTTGTTTTTGGTCTGTGTTTGATGCTGATGTAAGTAAACTAGGTTATATTTATAAAGCAATAAGCAATGTGAGACTGTTTTTGACCTCTTCTGCAGTATATGCCATCCGAGAAGCTGCCACCAACAACCTCATGAAACTAGTTCAGAAGTTTGGTACAGAGTGGGCCCAAAATACCATCGTTCCCAAAGTGTTAGTAATGGCAAACGATCCTAATTACTTGCATAGAATGACCACTTTATTCTGCATCAATGTAAGTATAACACAGCTGTTCCTGCTAAGCTCGGGCATTAAAGTAATTATTAACAATTTCTGTCTTCTCTTTGGATTATATTTCTTATACAGATTAATTTAGATAGGGAATGAGAGCAAATCTTCATTTTAAAATCCATATTACCCTACGGTGATATTTCACAGCTGTGGTTACTTGTGAATTCTGGTCTGATTCTTGCCTTCTTTCTGCCTTGTGTCCCTCATTTGGATACTCAAACTAGAAATATTTTCCTGTTGGTCATTTATTTATTAAATATTGATTTGTCTTATCAGATTCTTAGATTTTTTAAAAATAATGAGTTTTTAAATGTGCCATCTTATTTATTTTTCTAGGCACTGTCTGAACCCTGCGGTCAGGAAATAACCACTAAGCAAATGCTGCCCATTGTGTTAAAAATGGCAGGAGACCAAGTAGCAAATGTTCGTTTCAATGTGGCCAAATCCCTACAAAAAATTGGGCCAATTCTGGACACCAAGTAAGATTTCAGGGTTATTTTAGAAGTATATTTAGTGTTATTTTAAAAGTATATTTTAGCTTTTACCTTGTAGTGGGGGAGTAATAGCAAAAATTGAGCTGAGTGATTTTCACTTTACCTAAGATGTAGGTTTATTTAAAGAAAATAATAAATTGGCCACCATGTTTGGTGACATCCACTCTTGACTTTTCTGTGTAAGCTCTGTATTTGTGTAGATCACTGTTTGAAATCAGTTTTGCTGAGGAATTTTTTTTTTCTTTTTAGAGACAGAGTCTCACTTTATTGCCCTTGGTAGAGTGCCGTGACGTCACACAGCTCACAGCAACCTCTAGCTCTTGGGCTTAGGCGATTCTTTTGCCTCAGCCTCTGGAGTAGCTGGACTATAGGCACCTACCACAACACTCAGCTATTTTTTTGTTGCAGTTTATCTGGGGCCGGGTTTGAACCTGCTACCCTCCAGTATATGGGGCCAGCGCCCTACTCACTGAGCCACAGGCACTGCCCATTTTTTTTTTTTTTTTTAGACAGAGTCTCAATACTTCGCCCTTGTTAAAGTGCAGTGATGTCACAGCTCACAGCAACCTCAAACTCTGGGGCTTAAGCAATTCTCTTGCCTCAGCCTCCCAAGTAGCTGGGACTATAGGTACCCGCCACAATACCCGACTATTTTTTTGTTGTAGTTTTCATTGTTTAGCAGGCCTGGGCCAGGTATGCACCCATGAGCCTCCGTGTATGTGGCTGGCACCCTAACCACTGAGCTTCAGGTGCTGAACAAGAGAACTTCTTTAGAAATTATTTTGTATGTTTGCAAAGTTTGTAAGTGTTTTAAAATATTTTTAAAATTTTACACTTAAAAAATTACCATAGAGTACATATACCATAAAGGATTTGTCTGGCCCACTAGACTGTCTTTCACAGGTAATATTTTTGAATTTCAGTGCTTTGCAGGGGGAAGTGAAGCCAGTACTACAGAAATTAGGTCAGGATGAAGACATGGATGTCAAATACTTTGCACAGGAAGCTATAAGTGGTATGTATTTTTGTTTTCTGCCTTGCACCTTTTGTTCTGGTTAACTTAGATTTATGTTTATCATGTGAGTGGTGCTAAGTGGGCAGGGTGGTATTATGGGAAATGGAGGGGGAGGAGTTCCTGGAATGCTGGCGCCCTCTTTGTTAGAACCTTCTTGGCCCACCATTCTCTGATAAGTGAGCAGGCCATCTTCTCAGTTCCATGCCTAGGACTGGGTAGGATGATGATTATTATTGATAAAAGGAGTTTTTAGTTTGGATTTTAATCAATTTTTGAAGTTTAACTTCTAGTTTGGCAGAGTAAAGGAAATGACTGCAATGCGAAGTTCTTAGTTGCATGCTTTGGGATCATTGTGCTTGGGCTTAATATTCACATAGATTGTTTATGAACTTTCTGTACCACTAACCTGATTTTGTTTGGAATTTTCCAGTTCTTGCATTGGCATAATGAGGAACATGAGGGGAAAAGCCTTTACAAAGTTCTTATCACAGATTTCTAGACAATGTGTTCTTAAACTGGGTGGAGAAAATGTGGAAAACCTTCAAGATCTCATCCAAGCAAATGGCAACAACTTAGAAGAAATCAAATTTCAGTGACTTGATTCTTTCTGAAGATGAAATGAGATTGTTTTTTACTCATCTTCCTTGTTGGGATAATTATTTAAGCCATTTTTATTGATCAATTCCTGACACTTGGTACAGTCATCTCTTGATTGTGTCCTGCTTTGTCTGGCACCACTGGGGCTCCTGCATCCTCACTATTTAATCAGGCCCCGGCCACTTAATATTCTGGATAGAGCCTGGATAAGTTTGGACCCAGACGTGGAGTGGAGTGATTCTCTTGATGTTTACATATTTCTGTGTGCCTCTCCATCATTCCATAGTTAAATGTACGTGTTTAGAATAACTTACTTTATAAATGGTCTATTGTCAAGATTTGACTATAGTGAAAGCTACATTGTCCTGGACTATGATGGTGTACATCAGTGTCACGAGATGGGAATGTGGAAACTCAGGGTTAATGTATTAGTTGTTTTGGGTTTTATTTGCTTGATTTTGACTGTAATCATGTCATTTGGAAACCTGAAGTGTGGGTGCTTCTTGCTGCTAATGTGTGATGTTAACACCTAACTAAATTTCAGCAGCTCACCACTGTGACTGTCAAAAACACTTCTCTCTTTCCTTTGAAACTTTCACTTTTAGTGTTTCTTAATAAGCAGTAGTTCTGTATTTCATTGTAAGAGCACAGGTTTAGATTTCCAATGTGTACAGGAGCTGCAGGTATAATACCGAGCAGATTTCTACTCCACTCGGTTCTGTTCTCAGCGGTATTAACATCTGGGCTTTGCTGCACTGTACAATAGCTTTCCAAACTGAAGTTTAATTGCTAATTTTTTAGTATGGGTGATGCTGGAATCTTATCATTTGAAGTATTTGTTTTTCTACTTTACAGTAAAACCTCATTAATTCTGAAATTTAAGATAATGAGTTAAGCTGAGGAAATTACTGAAGCAAATTAATAGTATGTAAGGAAGCCATTTGAACTGCTTAAATAGTTTTAAAACCCTCTTTACAAAGCACCCATTTACCATGTGATATGTCAAGTACCAGTCTTTTCAATCATATTATAAGACCTTCCAGGAGAATCTCTGGGAGGCCATACTTTTTTAAAGATACATTCAATTTGCTCTTTATCCTTCATATATAGTGTGTATTTTGTGGAGAATTTAAACATTTAAAAATAATTTATATTTTTCACCTATTCAAACTGACTTATCCCTAATGAGTTTTAGGTAATGAGATTTTACTGTGGTATATTTCTCTCTCATGCATCTTGTTGTGTAGTTTGCTTGTTTTCATTTTGGTTTTTGAATTGCTGATTTCCTTCACAACCTCTTTTAAATCTAGCCAGCTCTGTTTTGTTTTTTAAAGGTCCAAAGACTCATATAAAACTTTGTGCGTTAAATAATTACATAAAACCAAGTTAACTAAATATGGTAGAACCTCCATAGTGGACATCCTCCAACACTGACCACCTCCTTAAGTTGACCTAATTTTCATAGACCAGACATGCCCCACATGTACGTATCAGATCAGGACAGTGGGTGTAGGTCCTAATGTTGACCACCTTGGTATGTTGACCAGTTTGTTATAGTCCCTAGGGTGGTCAACTTACAGAGATTCCACTGTACTTTCAGGTTTGTCATACCTTAGAAAAACAGAAAAGAAATTTATTTTATTTTATTTTATTTTATTTGAGACAGTCTCACTTTGTCACCCACTGTAGGGTTCCGTGGTGTCTTGGCTCACAGCAACCTCACTTGGGCTTAAGTGATTCTCTTGCTTCAGCCTCCCAGGTAATTGGTACAATGGGTGCCTGACTATCTTTAGAGACAGCATCTTGTTCTGGCTTAGGCTGGTCTTGAACTTGTGAGCTCAGGCAGTCTACCTGCCTCAGCCTCCCCCATGCTGGGATTATAGGTGTGAGCCACCACGCCAGGCCTAGAATGGAAATTTAAAACCAGAGATTATCTGCCTGTATTTTAAACTGCCAAATTACCTTATAGTAAGATTTTATTTTATGAATTTAGGTCAAGGATTAAATATTTTTCTACATTCTCATTTTAACATTTTAAACTATTATACTATAAACATTTTAAATTTTAGTTTCGTGGTTCTTCATTTTTTATGACCTGCATTTCATACGTGAGAAACTTTAGTGAGTGGTTCTCAACCTTCCTAATGCTGCAACCCTTTAATACAGTTCCTGTGGGTTGGGACCCACAAGTTGAGAACCACTGCTTTAGATTCTTAAGACAATTTGCATTGGGACCATTGCTTTACTCTTTGGTTGGATATGCCAGTGGTTTGGGGATAGAATAGGCCCTTGTATATCTTCCTGAGGAGCCCTGTGCATAGACCTTCTGCCCTAGGACTGTTTAAGGGAGAGACAGTGAGCTCTTGATTGTTCAACCATGGGTCAAGGAGCTCAGCTGGGTCTTTTGAGGGCCACCCTTAGGGTTTCATTGTTTCTCTCTAACATAAGCAATAGGGAATCCTTTTTGTTCCTCTTAACTCTTAGAGGAATTGTTCTTTGATTCATTTTATCCATGGATTAATTTTCCTGTCTTGATTTCACACTCTGGGAGTTCTGTAAGGGCAAGGATTTTTATGTTTTGTCTTCTGCTGTATCACCAGGGCCTGGAACAGGGATGTACATAACAGGTGCTCAATAAAAATGTGTCTGTGAGTGAATTTCTAAAACCTGCCCGCTGGTGTGTTGCATGCACGGAACGGTCATCCCAGACCAGATTGTGTCTCATTTTCTCACTGACACAAGGATTTTTCTGCTCTCAGGAAGTCAGATCAGTGTGGTGGTTGTCCAGTCTCCTGGTCTAGGCAGCAGCTGTGTGTGGAATTGTCTGATGGCCTCTTGCAGACGTCACTGTCGTTTCTCATCCTAGGACGTTTACATCAGTTGTGGTTGACTAGGGAAGTAAAGCAGAGGCCCAGCATAGTCAGCCTATCCCAATAAAAATGTCTTAGCCACCATGGAATTCACCTAGCGCTTCTTTCTACAATTTGTGTGGAATCCTCACAGGCTTGAGAGACCAGATCTTGTTTCTTTTTCCATCTGTGCTGCCAAGAAGATGTGAACCTGAAGATGCATCTAGTTTCATAAGAAAAGACAGGTTACTATGTGGTATCTGATGAGGCCTTGTTGAAGTCATGGGCATCCCTCTTCACTGAGATACCAATGCTTGGCCACTGTGATGCAGGGCCCCTAAGGGGCCTTAACAGAGACAGCAGCCTGACCTTTGAACTCTCTTGTCAAAGCGTCTGAGTTGCCTGCATAGACCTCCAGGGAAAACACATCTGTCACTCCTTACCCAGTGGTTAAGCTGTGTTAATGCTGTCTTGTTGCTATTTTGTTCTTTTATTAACCACTGTGTTGTCACTAAGCTGAAAGTCTGATACTTTTCCTGTAGAAATCACACTGGTTCCATCCCCTTGGCAGGCCAGCCAATCAAATTGGGCGCTTTGTCCTAGCTTCTTGCCTTTTACTTAAATTCCTCTGACTTTTCTTTATTGTGACACTCTTATCTTAAAGGCTTTTATTTCTTGGCTGCCTGGATATAAAACTATAGAGGGAGAACAGCCCTGTCACCTCATGTTCTTGCCGTCACAGATCGGGGATTGCCGTCTGATGTTGCGTAATTGTTTCCTTTAGATTCTCCAGGATTCCTGTTTCCATCCACTTCCTTGCCCCTCTTTCCTATCCCCTCACATGTCTCATCCTTTTCTGTACCTAGAATAGCCCCACTATCCCCTGTTTGCCTCCACAAGCCTGCTGTTTCCAGGAAATTACATAATATTCAATTGAGATGGAAATCTTCTGGAGGATGAAGAGTTTAATTACTCATTGCGTAGAAAAGCCGAGTCATTCTTTCTCCAGAGTTGTTCTCTTAAGCTGATAGTATTAACTCTGGAAGGATCTAGGTCTTTTCTGTCTGGTCACGGCTCTGCAGCCTGTTAGTAACCAAGGCGTGGGGAAGCCCCAAGCTGGGCACTGTAAGGCCCAGTGGGGTGGCACTTTGTAGGGCTCCTGAAGGAAAGAAAGCACCTTAGGCAAGGTCCTGAGTCGAACCAGCTTCTGCCCAGGCGCCCTTGCCCTCAGAGGTTGCGGGGGTTCCCTGTTCAGTCCTCGAATAACTGAGGGCATCCCGGCTAGGAGGTACAGGTGGGCTTGGAAGGGATGTGCCCTGGTCAGGGACAGTTACAGCACTGCTGTCTGTATCTCTAGTGGTGGCACAAAGGCTGAGGAAGCTAGATTTTCCTGTGAAGGGCAGTGAAGTGCCCAGCACCTCTGGGGTTGAAAAGAACCACTTCCTGAGGCCCAGAGTGCCAGGAGAGGACACTGGGAAGGTAAGTCCCTCAGAAGCCCGCGGCCAAGTCCTGCCCTCTCAGGGCTGCGGGCGGCTAGTGTGGCCTGGTGCTCAGAGAGTTGCAGGGGTAGGTAGAAGGGCGGTACCTCGAACTCTGTCCCCAAGGGGAGCAGTCCCAAGTTTTAAGGGCAAGGAGGCGTATTTGTTCTTTTGTGTTTTTTTTTGAGATAGAGTCTCACTATGTCACCCTCCATAGAGTTCTGTGGCATCACAGCTCATAGCAACCTCCAACTCCTGGGCTCAAGTGAGTCTCCTGCCTCAGCCTCCCAAGTAGCTGGGACCATAGGCGCCCTCCACAACGCCCGGCTTTTTTTTTTTTTTTTGGTTGCAGCCATCGTTGTTTGGCGGGCCCGGGCTGGATTTGAACCTGCCAGCTTAGGTGTATGTGGCTGGCGCCTTAGCCGCTTGAGCGACAGGCGCCGAGCAAAGGAGGCATATTTGTAAAGCTGGTTACTGTCTTTTCCTCCTGCTTCATGGGAATGCTTTATGAGGTGTGGGTTCCCTGTCCAGAGCTGTCACTCCTGTGCCTTGAGGTCTATCCTGTCTCCCATTCAGCCCCAGGCAGCGGACAGAGTAGTGTTTTGGTATAAAGAGTTTATAGGCAGGAGCTGTTTCCACTTTCCTCATAGAATACAGAAGGTGATTTGCCAAGGCTCTTCTTGGGTGGTTATTTCCATTCAAGATTAAAATAGTGTCTGTCAGGTTTTTCTGTGTAATAGTTCAAATGTTTTACAAGCCCCATTTGATGTCGCTGTGCATGGAGGTGTACAAAAGCTTCAGTTCAGCAGTCCAGTCGGTGTGAGCCACTGCCCAAGGCCATTTATCAGGGGCGATTTGTGACTTACAGACAGATTCGGAAAATGAGCACAGAGAGGCTCCCTTTGGTCCGGCTGCGTTTGGTTCATTGGCAAGAGTTTGGTACTCTCACACCCACCCCAGTGCGTTGGCTTGGTAAAAACCCTGAGATTTGAAAGTCTGCCTCTTACATTTCATGGCTTTTCATTTAATGTGAACCAAGGCTGTAAGAATGGCAAGACAGCCCTGTCGTTCAGGCCCTGAACTGCAGTCAGGCATCTTAAGAGTGTTCTGAGCTTCCTGCAGGCCTGCACACTTTTGTCCCTGGAGGATCCTGCAAGGGGAGGAAGTGCAGGTGACTACTGCTGGCAGCCTCAGCTGGCCTGGGACCCTGACAGACAGATTGCCTGAGGTGGCCAGCTCTTGGGTCATCACACCCACTTTATAGAACTCGGCCTTAGGGAAGAGACCTTGGCAGTTAGAGACTTAAAGGGGAAGAAAGTTATGTTTTCTTACAAATTCAGGGCCAACTGCCTGAGGCATGAAATGAGTAGTGCGCCTCTGATGTGAGCATGGAATGTTGAGGTGGCCTCGCCAAGGCAGAATTGCTCAGCTCTGAGGAAGGCCCTGGCTGGGCCTTCCACAAGCTGAGGACAGTATCCAGCTGCTGTTCCTTGAGCTATGGTTAAATGCATAGTCTTGACAAGCACTCCATCAAATCTCATTTAATCCCTACAACTATCCGCTGTAGGTGCTGTCATCTCTGTTTGTGAGGTGGTCGTAATCTCCCCCACCTATATCATACCTACCTGGGACAGTTCCAGGGATGGAGGCCTGGTGGTGTTAGGCCTCTGAGGCTGCGGGCGTGCAGTCCAGAAAAATCCCCTGCCCCGTGACTCAGGGAGCCTTCCCTGCATTTGTTTCACTTAAGGAAAATGACCGGAGGGTGAGATGGAAAGGGAATTGGTTGTTGCCAGGCAGAGCCCTTCATGTCAGGGGCCAGCAGCCAAGTGACCGATCCAGGAAGTCATCCAATTGCAAACCAGAAATTGTTCTTAACCCCTCACTGTCTGTAGTGCAGAGCAAACACCCCACCCTGTCCAAATGGGGTGAGAGTGAAGGCCAGCTGTTGAGAGGCCTGGCCTGTCCCCAGTCCTCAACCTCAGGGCCCTCAGGGAGCCTTTTGACATCCCAGGACTAAGCCTGCCACTTAGTCCCAGAGAAGACAGCCCAGGGGGTGAGAAAGAGCTTCTCTTGGTGAAGGGTGCCTCTGTGGCGCCCTTGAGGTCTGCAGAGAGCCTGTGGGCCGGATGTTGCAGGCGTCCCTGCCACGCAGGATCTGCCAGGTCCCTGCTGCCCTGTGTCCGCTCACACTGGCTCCTGGATCCTCTGCAGGTTGCTCTCTGGCAGGGATGCTGCCGGACAAGGGTTAACAGAGGATTTGTTTATTGAATCACGAAGTAGCTGTCACATGATTTTAATCAAAACACCATTTCCCTGACAACAGTGATGTCAGTCTTGTTATTGCAGGAAGGAGCAGCTGTGAGGGACATCCAGTCTCCATGCTGAGCCCAGGTTTGGAGCTGAAAATCAAGTGAAGCATCCATAAATACCAGACGCAGACACTGGCTACTGAGTCTGCCTCCTTCTCCGCCCTCTCTGTCCCCTCTGTCCTGCACACACGCTGACCAGGGGCACCCCAGCACCCCATGTGTCAGCCAAGGCCTCACCTGCATTGCTTAATTCCTTCTCGTTTGTACTTCTGATTTTTCGTCTTTTCGTCTTTTTCTTTTTTTAGACAGGGTCTCACTTTTCTGCCCAGGGTGGATTGCAGTGGTGTGTTCATAGTTCACTGCAGCCTCAAACTCCTAGGCTCAAGGGAGCCTCCTTCCTCAGCCTCCTAAGCAGCTGGGACTGTAAGCACAGGCCTGTACACCTGACTCTGTTTTCCTTATTTTCTCCAAACTCAGTCACTTGGGCCCCAAAGTCTCTAGCTTGTGCCTTCTGACATCTGTCTCTTCACCGGAAGCAGCTCTACTGGTGAACCAGCTGCTCTGGCCACCCTGGGGTGGGGTCATTATGTGGCTCAGGAGCCTTGGGTTGACTGGAACCAGCTTCCAGGGGCAGGAAAGGGTCTGCTTGTCCATGTCCCCCTCCCAGTACAGCAGGTTGTGGGGGGGCTCAGGTGTTGCCCTGGGGGCAGAGCAACCTGAGGACTCCTGGAAGGGCCTGAGCTCTTGGCGGGAAGATTAGTATTCTCAAACTCAGACTGTCTCAGGAGCCCTGAATCTCATCCAAGGACTGAACAAAAACCAAAGCTCAGGGACACTTGATCCCATCCCCAGTGGCCTCTAGCCAAGAGAACTGGATCCTGAAGCTGACCACCAGGTCAGAAGTCGGTTGGTCATAGGGCGCCCTGGAACAGTGTCCTTACACTCTGGCCTCCTTTCAGAGCCTTTGCCACTGTGGGGCTTGGGCACAGAATAGCTGTCCACATGAAGACTTCAGGGCTTCCACCCCTTCTCCACCGAGGAGCTTGGCCTATAAGTTGGGGATGACAGAGGCCTCCTAGATGGGCAATATTAGATTCTTAGGCTGGGGCTACCCAGAACTCAACTCTGAAAATTTAGAAATCCTGGCTCGGGGCCTACAGTTCAGTGAGTAGGGCGCCAGCCATGTACGCTGAGGCTGGTGAGTTCAATCCTAGCCCGGGCCTGCTAAATAACAATGACACTGCAACCAAAAAAAAAAAAAAAATAGCTAGGCATTGTGGCAGGTGCCTGTAGTCCCAGTTACTTGGGAGGCTAAGGCAAGAGAATTGCTGAGCCCCAAGAGTTTGAGGTTGCTGTGAGCTGTGATGCAACAGCACTCGAGGAAAATTTAGAAATCCTGGCTCAGAGTTCTCAACCTGGAGCAGGTCCTCAGGACAGGACAACCACCTTCCTCCTGTGAAGACAGTGCTGAAAGGCACTGAGCAGCCATGTTCTAGGTCTAGCGCTGGGACAGGCAAGAGCTAAAGCAAGACGGGCAGAACAAGATACTCTGACAAGCCCCTGGAGAGGACTAGGGGAGTCTTCTGGGTGCTTCGATGTCAGAGAGCAGCGCCACGCCAGGCTGCATTTGAACTTCACAGTAAACCTGGGAGTTCAGACCTGGGTGCAGTGGCTCACACTCGTAGTCCCTGCTACTCGGGAGGCAGAGGCAGGACGATCACTTGAGCCTAGGCGTTTGAAGCTGCCATGAGCTATCATCTTGCTACCTCACTCCACTTCCTCACAACAGAGAGCAACCCTGTGTCTTAAAAAACAAAACACAATGTCAGGGAGTTAAGTCAGCCAGCCAGCGTCCCAAGTTCCTGTTGGTAACAAGCCTTTACAGTGACTTGCCCAGGTCAGTGGCAGGCCTGGGAGTGGTGCCAGAGGCTGAGGACTTGGTCAGAGGTTCTTTGCTGCCTCCTGGATGGACAAGGGGTAGCATCCCCTTGGCCTGTGCTCCCAGACTTGCTCCTTGCCTGGCCCTTTCATCCCTGGGTTTCCCTCCAACTGCCTGCCTGCCCTAAGGCCCCTGCTACACATTTTGGCTTCTCTAGTAACCAGAAGGCAGTTCTAGTGGGTTCCAGACTGGAGAGAGGGAGGCTGTGAACTCAGGGTCCTTTGTATGGTGTGGTCGGAGGAAAGGCCTTGGTGGATTTCCCTCAGTTCAGTTGTGTCCCACTGCCAACTGTGTGGGTGGCCCTGGGAGGTAATGATTCCGCAGGGTTAGAATTCTCAGTCTTGCCTCCTCTTGGTCGTCTCCCCTTTCTTCGGGGATGAGGAGGGAGACTGAGTGGGAGCTCTCTAAAGCCACCTGAGGGAGAGAGTGACTCAGTTTCCCCTTTAGGAGGCTGAATCCCTAATGTCTCATTTCCTCTAGGCCCAAATTTTCCAAACTTCCTGCCTGGCCAGCTTTTGGGGTCTCAGCTCTGGGGAATTTTGCTTCCCACAGTGTGGTGTTCCCCCTCCTCCCTTCCAGGCCCTCCACTTGGTGGCTGAGCCCAGCACATGCTTTGCCTGGGCTTAGAGCCTGGTCTCTGCTGGACTGACAAGCTCTGAGTCAGTCCTCCCTAGGAAAGCCCCCTAGAAATGTGTGCAAAGTGAGGCATCAGAGAAAGGCTTGTTAGGAAGCCCGGCAGCTGGACGCACCCAGCGAGCCCCATACTGCCTGACCTCAAGTTTGTCCTCTGTGATTTGTGGTCACAGCGTCAGACCTGGGTGGAGGCAGCTATGCCAGCCATGGCTCCCAGTCTGAGGTAAGGGCCCAACCCCTTCAACTCAGTCAAGACCCACATCTGTCTCCAGGATAATCCCTGCAGAATATTCTACCTCTTGAGAGCCACTCAGCCTTTGAAGTCACTGGCTAGGTCCCAGGGAGAAGGGCAGAGCTGTGTTCTCCTCAGCCTCCAGGGCAGGGCAGCAGTGTTCTGTGCAGGTGGCATTTCATTGTAGCCACATGGCACCCAGGAGCTAGTGCACAAGGCCCAGAACTCCTCCCATAGTGCCCCTGGGTGTAGGCAGGGCAGGAGGCTCCTCTTACCTGGATCCACCCAGGGAGGGATTAGAATCCCCTCAGCAGGACAGCAACTCTGAAAAGCGTGGAGGTGGAGTCAGGGGTCCTTAACCTTGGTCCATGGGTGGGCCTCCAGGGATCCAGGAACCAACACCTCTCCTGAAATTGTATGTCCCAAACCGTGTGTCTATCTATGTACATGAGTTTTGGGAAGAGAGCCTGTGCTTCTGTCAGCCAGAGGGATCTGTGACCTGAGATCTGGTAGGGAAGGAACAGCATAAGCCCCATTCCACTCAACTTCATGGTGACAGAGGGCTGCAGATGACTTGGGATGTGAGGCACTGCCAGCCAGCTCTGTCCCTGAGCCTGGCCAGGCAGAAGCCCTGGTTTTGAGGTGCAGATCTGTGGCCCCTTTTCCCACCATACAGAGCCTGTGCCTCACAAAGGCCACAGAGCTAATGAGTGTCCTGGGAAGTCTGGAGACCGGGGGGCCTGCCAGGCTACTGAGGTTCTGGCCTGTCTGTTATTTTTATTCATACCCTGGGCACTGGGGTTAGCTTTGGCAACATACAATAAAAAGGATGGAGAAATTTGGTGGAAAGGGAAGTTTGCAAAACATCATTACTGAATGTAGTGAGAGCTTTCCTTAAAAAAAAAAAAAGAAGAAAAAAACTCAGTGATCCTGAATTCTTGGTTAGCCATGGGGTACACAGCTGACTTCAGGCAGGACTGAGTGTCCATGGTTCAGGAGTGGCAGAAGTCAGCCCATCCCTTGGGCTGGGAGCTGTCTCTGTCCTACAGCAGGGGCTGTCCCAGCTGGGAGCCGCCACCAGGAAGCAGGATCTGGCTCTGCACCTGCACCCACAATGCAGGGCGGCTCAGCACCCTGAGGGCATGGCGGGCCTGAAAGGTGCCTGTGCCGGT
This sequence comes from Galagoides demidoff, assembly GCA_963574575.1. NCBI lineage: Eukaryota > Metazoa > Chordata > Mammalia > Primates > Galagidae > Galagoides > Galagoides demidoff. The sequence goes on along the minus strand of CAUYQV010031823.1, from coordinate 60,126 downwards.
GAGGGAGTCCACAGTGTATGCTCACGCAGCGTCGAGGCCTGACGGACCCCAGAGGAAGTGTGACACTGTGACTAAGTGGCAGCGTCTTGCTGGCTTTCCTGGCAGCCCAGAGCCCTTCCCCACAGCTGGCTTGCAGCTTGCCTGTTCTGGAAGGCTGGACAAGAACTGGCCAGGCTACCAGGGCTGAAGGGCTTTGCCCTGAGACTCTAGAATGCAAGGAGCAGCCATTAGGCGGTGCCGAGCGGGCCCTGTCCCCGAGCAGGCTGAGGTTAGCAGCGCCTCCGTCAGCGATCTGCAGCAGCTAACGTGTACTTAGGCGACTCAGAGCAAGGTATTATTTACCCTGCTGACGTCAATGAGAATATATTATCCACTATCCTTTTCTGTAGCTCGAAATGAGCACCAGAGCTCAGAGAAAACAGTCACCTTCCCTACTTTTAAAATTCTACCCGAGGCCTGATGAGGGAGAAGCGCTATCGTGTTAGCCTGCTATTCACATCACCCAGGCTCTTAGAAAACAAGTTGTTTTTATTTTAATTCAAGAGGGTTGGAAACATAAAAACAGTACATTTTCCTTGCAGAAAATTACCCCATTTAAATTACCATTTGGTACAAAGATCATTTATTACACTGCATTTTAGGCAATTTTCTAACACTGATTGACAGGTTACACTTTGATTTTTTCACATTGAAGCTATTATGATTTGCACTCAAAATACCAAAGCTATTGAACTCACCAATTTTTATTTAGTCATTTAAAGAAAGCACAGAAAAAATAACTATAATTAGATTAACTTTGTCAAAAGTAACTCTTTCACAGACCAAACATCCAGCAAAACCACCTTCCTCCTCCCTCCAGAAATAAGCAAATAATCTTGCCCTTTCTACAAAGTGCAAATATCTTTTTATCCCTTTTATTTCTTAAACTGCTGTCCCCGAAATGAAGCAAACCTCCTGTTCTCTTTGCTTCTCTCCCCTAAGAGATTTTGGTAAAGGCAGATTTCTTTTATTATCTCTGGTGGGACAATCTCATCACTTGAATTTCCTTGACTGAGCAAATCTTGGACAGACAAGCCTCACACAGCCAACAGCGGGTCCCAGTTATCTGCATTTGCTAACGTAACATTATTCCATTTGGGGTCATATTTTTCCAGGATGTTGTTTTATACTTCTATTTTTAAAGCTTCCCCCTGCCTACCCACTTTGGCTCTTAAAAGACAAAGTATTTAATAAAGTATGTTATTTTTTTAATCCTAAAAAGTGTCTAACAAGCACTGTTACTTGATGGGACTTGACTGCAGAGAAAGACTGACTGCGCCCCAGGATGAAGCTGAGCTTGTGCCTCTTCTCTGAGCACCCCCCTTTTCCTGGGGGTGAATTGGTGGCCTTCAGGAGTGGTCTAACCCCATGCAATTCAGTTCCTTGGCAATCAAGGAGAAGGTGTCCTTCCATCACGTAATTCTATAGGAAATTATTTTATGTAACTTGGAAAAACCAGACATCTTTGATGTGAGCCTAAAGTTCTATGGTTAACGAGATACTGAAAGGATGGCCAATCCGTGGGGTCTTTGTCTCCCTCAGCCTTATTCCGTGCAGGGCCACCTGGACAGCTACAGTGTCACCTGAAGGGCACCTCTCCCCCAAAGCTCGGCAGCTATCAAGTGGAGAATGAGGTTATGGGAAGACTGTCACATTCACCCTGTGCCTGGCCAAAATGGGGGCTTTGTTTATACAGCTGTTTGCTTATGAAACGAGTCAGATGCTACTGAGGAGGAAACAAGGGCCTCTCACACCAGAAGCCAGTCAACCCACGTTCTCGTCCCGCGCCCCTCTGCTCAACAGCCCTGCGACTTGGATAAGTCACACAAACTTCTGAAAGCTTTGGTTTTCTAAGCTGTGAAAAATAAGGACAATACTCTGCAACGAATTTCATAGAATTGTGAGGATTTGAAGAGATTACTTGTGAAAGTGCTTGGAAAGCTACCATATAACATAAGCTATTGCTCCCTGTGCCGGGCAGGCTGAGTATTAGGCTAGGACCCACCGAGACTCTCACTGGCTGCGTCTGTGGCCATCCTGCTGCCTGTTTCCCCATCTATGTACAGTAAGTGCCCCAGTCTGCCCAGAAAAGGGGCGCACGAAAGATGGTGGGGCCACCAGGATGTGAGTCTTCCCGAAGCAGCCAGGCTGCTTAATTGGGAACAAATGGTAAAATAAGAATGCGAGAGCTACTGGGAGATCAGGACTACAGGGCCAAAAGGGGCCTGGAGGTCACCCTGCTGCTGACAAGGGGCAGACAAAGAGCTCTGTAATTACAGCCACTTGCCTGGGCCTCAGGCCAGGGACGAGTGTACTATGGAACCTGTCAGAAGGGATGTGTAAATTTTTAAAGTGTTTTTTTGGTCCAGTTTAGAATAGAGATAGACGATACTGTTTTTGTCCTCTACACATCACTCTTCCAGGTTCTATAAAAAATTTCTAGAAGCAACAAATGATCAAGATCCCTGCCTGTACAATGGCTCCAACTTACTGCCTGTTCTCCAGTTTTTACCTTTGATGTCTAGGCGTAGATGGCTCCCAAGGAGGCAGTAGAGACAGCCCAGTGTAGGGTGCAGGATGCGGCCAGGTCAGCCCCGGCACAGGGATTCAGCAGCCATTCACTGGGGACCAATGTTGGCAATGATGGAGGTTTTAAATGTAATCCAGAGTAGGAAAACTCTGACCCCAATATATCCATCAGCCTGGGGCTGGACTAGAGGCTGGAGGACCCACACAGGGGGGGCACCCTCTGCGCCTGCCTCTCCTGCAGTCACTGCAGCCTCGCGCCCGTGCCTCCCCAGAAGCGGCTCTGATGCACACACCGCTGGGTCCCTTGACTGGCTAGGACTGGAAGCTGCTGCTGCTCAGCTTTGCTTGGTTTCTGGATGATCACTGACTTACTCTCTAGATGAGAATATGCCCTCTTCCCAAGCCTAACACCTGGACAGAATCACAGAATTCTTTTCTTTCTTCTTCTTCTTTTTTTTTTTTTTTGAGACAGCATCTCACTTTGTGACTCTAGGTAGAGTGCAGTTGACATCACAGCTCACAGCAACCTCAAACACAGGCTTAAGCCATCCTCTTGCCTCCGCCTCCCAAGTAGCTAGGACAGACCCCTGCCACAATGCCCAGCTAGTTTTTTTAGAGATGAGGTCTAGCTCTGGCTCAGGCTGGTCTTGAACTTGTGAGCTCAGACAATCCATCCACCTCAGCCTCCCAGAGTGCTAGGATTACAGGCATGGCACCCGGGGAATCACAGAATTCTTTTAAGCATTTCTCTGCCTATAATAGGTATGAATGACATCCAGTGTGTGGGCAGAAAGATCAGCCAGTCCCCTGACAAGTCCCTCTGCTGGGGCCTTAGTCCCTGCTGGAGGACAGGGTGGAGGGCGAGTGGAACTCCCACAGGGTGGCCCTCCCTCCAAATCAGACCACAGGGCCCCCTACTGCTCTAGGGGCCGGAGTCGAGGAGGAGCACAGGGTAAAGGCTGAGTTCAGTCCTAGGCTCCCACTGTCTCACCTCACTGACCCCAAGCCACCATTTAAACTGGGAGTTTCTTATTTCTGAGGGAGAAAGGGTCATGACTTTTTTAGAAGACAAAGCTGGGTACAGAAAAGAAAAGGTTCTACTTGGATCTGTACTAACAATCCTTGAGTCCCATCTGTGGTCCTCCTGGTGGGCCATGGTCCTCTGCCCGTTGGGTTCTGGAGGCTGTTTGCAGAGAGAACTTTCTGTCCCTCAGCCTGTTCCCAAGGTGGTGAGGAGCGGAGGTGCTCAGTGAGTGGCTGGGGCTGGTCAGTGTAGCTCCCTGGGAATGACGTGCAGGACCCCACTCCCTTTCTGCTGTGTTAACATGCTCTGTTTGCCTCGCAGGGACCAGCATGTCAGTTGCATGTAAATACTAGAGACACACTTGCCCAACTGGAAACTGCAGAACTAGTGCATTTTTCCCAAAGCAGAGACTAATACCCCTGGATTAAAAAAAGAACATACAAAATAAAGAAAGTACTACACATATTGCACTTTTTTGCCAAATGAAATTTTTACCTCAGATTCATCTCACCAAAGTCTCTTCAGACGAGCCTGGTTTACCAGATAATAAAGCTAACGATCACCATACAGTAGTGTACACACGCTGATGTGGACCAGACCGGAAAGGGAGTCAGGAATTCAAAGGAGCCTTCGTAGTGTTATGCTAGCATTTATGGAGCAAATGGAGGCTTCCGCGGTCACTATTTAGGGACCAGGACAGCACAGATGATCAGACACGGCTGAGCAGCCACCCAGCCAGCCAACAGAGGCAGTCTCCGCTCACCAGCTTACATTTAAGTAAATACAGATGGTTATGGAATTTATTGATTTCTGCTTGAAATAAACGAGATAAGCAAACAGGAGCTTGCGACACGGGTTCCAGCAGGAGGGTCGAGCTCTTCACCAGGGAGTGTCCAGTGGCCGCCATGTCTGTCAGTTTGGTTCAGCCTGGCTGCTGCTGTGTGGGCGCTTCCCAATTTCTGTCTGGGTCCCTTAACCTTCCAGCCCGCAGCCTCTCTGCAGTCCCTCACATGTCGGCCTAACTGTCCTGCCATACCTCCTAGGTCTCTTGGGCTAAGCAGCTCACAGCCTCGTTGGGGGGGAGGAGTTTACGCCAATCTGTAACTGTACCATTCCTGCCGTTCTGAAATGAATGGCCCCCATTTTCAATCTGGAAGGCATTTTAATTTCATAAATATTACAGCACTTCTGTAGTATATTTTGGGAAAACATCCTCCTTCCATCTAAACAAATCAAGTCCTGTTTTTACAACTAGCTTATTTTGCAAAGACTTAAAACAGATTAGAGATCTCAGTGAAACGATCTCTTAAATGAAATGATGTTCTCTATTACATGAAACCATCAATCTTAAGCACGAGGAGGAAAAAGCAACCCATAGAAGGAACTTAATTCATTCTTCCTGGATTCTCACTGCATGTTATTAAATCACAGAAACGACAGTCCCTGCACTACCCTTTTTCCTGCTGACACCCAGAGTTCAATCCCGAGCACAGCGCCTCTGCGAAGCATCCTGGCCCCACGTGGAGCCCCAGTGACCAGGCAGTCTCTGGACAGCAACAAGACTGCAAGCTACCAGTGCTGGCGGGGGTGGGGGTGGCCAGAAGGGAACTCTAGGCCTAGATTTTTCACGCTTCCCCTCACCTGTCTGGACACTTACGACAAAGAGGAAAGGCAACTTAAAGGTGTTTTCTAGATGCAGCGTCAGTGGAGTTTCTCTCTTCTTTGTGCTTTAAGGAAGATGCTTTGTGCTTAACGCATTCATCTGCTGATAGGACAAACCATTCTAGAGGACAGAAATTATAACCTTTATAAATAATACTGAATTTGTAACACCTGGATGTTACTGTCCAAATGACAGTTACTCATTACTTCTAGACTAGCTTTAGTGTCTATTTCTGACTTACTTCGATGAATGAATTGTCAGGGTTAGTTGAGTTTTACTAGGAATATAATGTGTTTGGCAGACAATCTGCTTACATGGTTAACACGTCTGTGGTTCTCTGAATATTGCTGTTATACTTGAACATTTCAGTACAAGTCAAAACGTAAGGAAATTAAGAATGCTGATTCCCACATGGTGGAAAACAAACTCTGAAGTGACTTTGGATTTAGCATTGACATAAATGGGAAACTGTTGGTTTCTACAGAAAAGAAAGAATTAAAGCATGATCTGGGGGAAAGGCACAGCACCACCACTCACATGGGACATCAAAGTTCATTTCTCGTGTCTGTAAAATTCCTAAGCCCTATATGAAACTGTCCAAATATACAAAGCTCAATATGCTACTAGCAATATCTAGTGTAAAGTCAAAGTAGTTACTACATTGTCAAAGAGACAACAGGTCCTCTGGAGACCAACTGCCCCGCCCCCCACAAGTCTCTGCAAGAGACCGTGCAGACAGAGCCTCCCCTCCCTGGCCGGGCTGGTGCTCTCGATGCCTTCCCAAGTTTCTTGCCCCCACCTCCACTGACAGGGGCCTTTCCTGTCAGTTCTGCAGGTGACATCTTTGGAGCCCTGAGTATATTCTGACTCTCGGCAACCCAGGGGCACCTTCTGTAGATGTGTGTCACCCGCTCCCTGAGGGAGAAGACAGCTGGTCTCAGGGGTCAGTGCCAGGTGTTACGTAGTAGCCCCTGAAATAGCTCACACTCTACCACTTTGTGACAGCCTTGGGGACAGCCTGCATCAGCAGCTACAACTTTCCTTTATTTCCTGTCCATCAAATTTCATTATGTATTCTTGCTTTGCCTTGAAGCAATATGTTGTTCAGCTTCAGTGAAAAATATATTGCCTTTTTTGCCCCTATATATTATGCGATAGCGCACATGTTCCTGCTTTCAGCAAGGTTTCCCGTGATAATGAACTGGTGAACTCTGCATACAACCTAGGTCTGAGTGTCTTCTTACAAAAACATCTGTTGGTGCCTCCCTCGAGAGCTTGCTCCCCTCACCCTAAGGGCATGAGCGTTAGCCTACAACTATGTTCCAGCACTTGCCACAGAAAACTCTGTGGTGGGACAGAGGCAAGAGGAAGCAACACCCCCCTCAGCAGGCCCTCTGATTACAGCGGGGTGACCTGATTTCTCCCCACGAGGGAGAGGGCAAGAAAATAAGCTTTAAATTGAAAAGGCTGGAGTAAAAATAGAAATACACAGTCTTCCTTCACTTGACCCACCTCACTTCCTGTGCTGAGTTAATTCACCAGGACATACCCATTGTGTTGTGGATCCACAGCGTCCAGCATTTCACAATCAAAGAGTCCAGGTAACTCAGAAAGGGCCAGTGGGTCGTAGCTGGAGGAGGCCTCCTGCAGTCCTGAGCTCTGGGGCGAGTCTGGCCCTGTAAGGCCGCTCTGCTGGGCTCCCTCCACAGGATACTGACAGGGAGCGGGATAGTCTGGTGGGGGGGAGGCAGCACTGGGCAGCTCACAAGTCTGATAGGAGAACTGTAAGGGGGCTGGGGCGGCTCCTGGCTGTTGTGGTGGCGGTGGCGGAGGTGGCGGCGGTGGCTGCTGCTGCTGCAGCTGTGCGGGCAGCGGAGGAGCCTGAGGACCAGGTGTGGAGGGCAGGGACTGCAGCCGCATCTCCTGGTACTGGCCAAGGAAAGGGCTGTATTGCATCTGCTCAGACGAGGGCTCCAGCACGGGGCTCAGGGGCTGGCTCAGGCTGAATGGTGGGGTCTGCTGAGATGGTGGTGGACTCTCCTGGTGAGGAAGGGGCAGCTGCTGACTTGGCTGTGGGTAGGAACTTTCTGCTATCTGCATCTGATTAAAATACGCCTGCAGCTGAGACTGCTTCTGGAGGAAGAGGCGCTTCTGTTGGAGCCTAAATTGGCAATACCAAAGGAAAGAATTTTACATCTTCTCAAGTGACGGCATTTCTACATACATCCAATACTGAAGTCATTAGCTTCAGTCCTCCACTTCTCTCTTTCTGGTGTCAGGAAAAAGCAAGTAAAAGGGGGAAGCAATCATGTGGGGTTTCTTTTAAGCCCAGTCTCCCTTTTTGTCCCTTGGTGCTAAAGTGAGCAGGAATGCATCTGAGACTATGAAGTGAAGGCTGATTCCCGAATCTAGTGGGTAGAGGGGGAGATAATCTCATACCTTGTCCTTTGCAGATGTCTGCAGGTTGATGGATTAGGGTAATCCTACCTTGGCAAAGCTGCTTCTAATAGTGAGGCCTGCTGGCATGAAATACGGCCAGGAAGGACAGAGGCCTTCTCTGCAGGCTAACACACCTCCATTGCTCTGGGCCAGTGACTGTGAAAGCTCAGATCTAGTTATATCCCAAAGGGGAAGCACTAGCAGGAAAGGAAAACAAAACACATTTGAGGGCTGCGATTGCCTGCCAGACTTGTACTCTGAGGACACTGGAATACCCTCATTAGCAGTCAGGCTTGAAGAGACTGTGACACCCGTGAGTGAGAAAGGGCAACACACCCAACGTTCTTAAAGCTCCCACAAAATTAAGTGACCTCTGGCCAGAGCCCCCTCCGGCCCTCTCACCTGTGCTCCTGCAGCTGCTGTTCGAGGCTCCGAGGTGGTTCTTTGCAATAAAGCTGACAGGTATTCTGGGCCTTTGACAGAAGGCTGGGCTTCTGGAAGAGCAGAAAAACAATGAGAATGCAGTCACCAACTGTGCTTCTGCCTGGAGGACGAATCCAAGTGCGTCCTTCAGAACCTGCGTAGGGTGAAGGAGGACGCCTGCTCACTGAGCACCTAGAAGTTTTGGGCTGGCAGGCCTGGGCTGTCTCAGCTGTACCCTATCTCAGCTTTCCACTCCACTTCTACAAGTCCGCTAGGACTGCGAAGTTTATGGAGATTGAAAAACAATGAAAACAGTGGGGTTAAATCTTGAGCAAAGGCCTCAGCAAGCGCTGAATGAATGAGTGATGCATTCTTTATGGGATCAACGTCATATGGCTTAACATTTTCATGTACCAATGTAGAGAGCCCATGCTGAAATTTTTGCAGAATTGAGTTCCATTTTATTTATTATTCATTAAGAAGCATAAAATTAGAAACAAAGAATCTAGGTCTCCCTTTCCCACCACTCAGTGGTGTATCCTTTCCTGGGCTTGAGGATAAACCTTTCCTACTGCCAACATAGCACAGTTATGCATATATGATCCTGCACAGTCAGCGCCAGAGCTGAGGCTCAGTGAGCAACGTGTGAACAGGTTTCTTCAAACTACCAGTGAAGGGCCAAACCCACCTGCCTATAAGGAGTAAAGCAGCCACTCTACGTAAATACCAAGCAAGGCACTGCAGAGGGGCAGATTCAGGGTAAGCACAGTGAGCAGGGCCCCACCTGGAGTCTGTGCTGTAGGAACTGCGACTCCAAGCTCTGCCGCTGGGAGAGCTGAGGGTGCACGCTGGTGGGGAGGGTGGAGACGCTGTCCTGCTGCTGAGACACTTCCTCCTAAGGAGCAAGGAGGTGAAAACAATTTTCAGTTCTCCACGGGAGAAGAAGTCTCAATTTTTACTTTAAGCACCTTCGCAAATGTCTAAGAGGACTCTCAACTCTTTAGAGCACAATATTCAAAGGTTTCTACATAACTAGCAGCCTGAAGGTTAATTACTTTGCAGAAAATTTATGCACATATGATCTGCAATTAACAATTACCTTGTCAGTGCCAGGACAAAGGCTCTTGGTGTCACCAGGAGGCCCTCACCTTCCTGTGGGCCTCCGATACCATAATATCTTTGATGCACCAAAAACAGGCTCAAAATAAAATTGGATGGACAGCAACATTTATTGTACTTTTAGTACAAACAATCTAGTTATAATATTTAATGAAGTGTCAGTGGCAAAAAGCTCCTCATCTAGGTGAAATTTATTACTCTTCAGTTTTGGGGGAACTGTAAGAGGCCATCCATATACAATCTGCCCTGTGAACCAAACATAGCTTGACAGTGTCTAGGCCTCCATCTGGTGCTGACAGCTGGGGGGCAGCAGGGATGGGTCTAACCTGCCAGTGGCAGTGGCAGCAAAAGGAAAGCATTCAGGCTGTGACCTTTCCAAAAGAAGCTGTCTGCTCTGGGATGGAGGAAATCCTCTGAGTGAGAATGACACACCTTCAGGACAAACTCCCCTGGCACCCACCTGAGGGCAACTGCTGGCCAGGTCCTGAAGCTGAGAGGCAGCCGACGGGTCTGCCTCTGATCCTATTTGTTCATATAACATCTGCACTTTGTTCAACTCTAGGATTCCTTTGGTTCTGGCCAGATTCTGAAGATGTTGTCTAAATGCTACAATTCCTGAAAGAAAAGTACAAAGACCAAAGCGTTTAAGTAAAATATGAGGCCTTTTGGTGAGCATAGGTTAATACTAATACCTCAAGAGACCTCCCTCAAGTCCTACAACGTAAGAATTTTAAAAGCCAGAGAAGAGAGTTGTCACCTTGGGTGAGGGAGGTGTCCGATGCCCGGCGGCCCTCCCTGAAGCTTACTGGCGACCTATTGTGGGCCTCTCGTTTCTGGGAGCTCAGCGCCTGCATGGCTGGGTTGGTGGGTCTCAAGCTTACGAAGGGAGATGTCATACGCGGTGAGGGCTGATTGGCTAACATCACGTCCTTCAGGGAGGTGTTTTCCTCTAGAAAGTTCAGGTCCCTCTGAACAGAACCCATATCATACTCAGAGTCCACACTGTCAAGGGATGGGGTGTCACTCATGGAGAAAATTTTCCCTTTAAGAGAAAACAAAACAGACATTACCAATAGCAACAGCTGGAATACCAGTTCCTGGAACACGTGATATGAAGCCTTGACAGCTATCAGGTCCTTAATCTCCAATCAAAACATCTTTTCATAGGCTCAGCACCTGTAGCTCAGCGGCTAGGACACCAGCCACATACACTGGAGCTGGCAGGTTCGAAACCAGCCCAGGCCTGCCAAACAGCAATGACAACTGCAGCAACAACAAAAACGGCTGAGCGTTGTGGCGGGTGCCTGCAGTCCCAGCTACTTGGGAGGCTGATGCAAGAGAATCACTTAAGCTCAAGCGTTTGAGGTTGCTGTGAGCTGTGATGCCATGGCACTTTACCAAGGGTGACAAAGTGAGACTCTGTCTCAAAAAAAAAAACCCATCTTTTCAGAACCATCTTTAAATTTAGTGGGGAAAACACTCCAGAAGCTACACTCACAAGATCTGTGCCACTCCAAAGGAGCCAGAGTTGCTGATGAAACACACAGCACTCAGATGAATCCTGGGAGTTGGGGGAGTCAGTCAGAGACATTTTGTTGTAATCTCTGTTAGCCACCGAGCAGACCTCATCCTATAAGCCTGCTGGATCTGCTCCCTGAAGGAATAAGATCTCTGTCTACTGAATTCTGGGGGTTCCCTGCGACTGAAGCACAAACTAATGCCCTGAAGACCTAATGTGCACCTGTCCCACGTCATACCTGCCGCAGGCACCACGACCACCTGATTGGTCACCTCGGACAGAGTGTGCCGCCTCTGCCCACTGCGCGTGGACTGAAAGGCCTCAAAGGAGTGGCTGGGGTCTTCCTCAGCCTCGCCTTCTGTCTCCAGCCCTTCATCAATGGAGGTCTCCATCATGTCGCTGGGCAGTGACTGGCAGCCCTTCCTCAGCAGGGCGGGAGGCACAGGGTCCAGCAGGCAGCCATTGACCTACATGCCAGAGAGGGGAGGGAACCATCAGTTGCTGCTCGGTTGCAACAGTAGAAAAATCCACCCAGGAAAAACTGTCAAGATTTGAGGCAAACTGGAAATTAAGTCCCTGTTTCTAATGAGAATGGGGAGATGAGAAGTTAAGGTGTGTCAGCTACAGCACTTAGAGAAAGGAGATCCTGAGGACCCAGACTAGGCCCAGGTTTCTCTGAGTCTTCATTATTATAATCAACAATTTTTTTCGTGGTTTCCAGAAGAACAGGGTATATTAGCTTGAGGCCTACCAGTTATTTTTTTTAAATAAGGGAAATGAAGAGGAGGGAAGGTGAGTTTGCTTTTCTTAAAAACTACATGGCTCACAGCTGAGATAAAAGAACAGTTACCAACATTCTTCTCATTTTCAACCACAAACATACTGGAAGGTGCTAGACATATTTTTATGTTCATAATTTAAGTACCTGACCATTTGATTTCTTCTTTAATTAGCCTATGTGCCTGAGGAATGGAAAGAATTCTTCAAAGACAGACTGATACCAGAGAAAGGATTAGAAAAAAAAATTCAAATGGCAAACAGCCAAAGCCTTCCATTATAGAATAACAAATGACTCACAGGCCCCAGATTCCAGCGGAGGTTACTAAGGCCCTGTGCACTGAGTCTTCACTCCTGAAGTGATACCCACGGTCTAGTCCCCACCCAATAGGGATGAGCTCAGTGCAGCTCCTGAGCACCCCGCCTTCTCATGCACGCAGCTGCCAAGCAAACCACCTAATGGCAGCAGAAACAGCATACAGAGGGGAGTTGTGGTTGCAAGTTCTGGCTGGTAAAAGCCCCTGTGAGGATGCAATTATTTACTTCATTACCTTAACTATTCCCCAGTGGAAATCAGCCCCTTTTCTCCTATGAATAGCTGCTTGGGAACAGCCAGTCTTAGCTGCTCAGTTCTAAGTGTTTCCTCTACCTAGAACATGCTGGGGCACTACCCACTGCTTCCTGTGGACACAGGAGATACTCATGTATGTGGACGTGACATGGGGTGTCCCTTTGCCAGACACAGGGAACTTTCCTCTTATGGCAGCCAATCTGAAGGCACTGCAAGGCCCTTTATTTGGAGAGGGAGACTTGGGTGACTCATATCTTTGTTTGCTTGGAGGAGGGGATGGTTACTCCATTAAAAATTGCTCTGGGGCTACAGCCATTACTTGGATAAGGTAGCTAATGCATTACAGGTCTTTAAAGTGATGAGTGGCCATTTAAAAGGAAGAGTGGCACATAATCTCTTCCCAGACTTCACCCAACCTTCCCTATGGCACAGGAAAATAAAACTCTGCAATCTACCTAGAAACTCTTACTCTCTCCTTGGTCCTTCCCCAGATAAGATTTCTTTCTTCTTTCCTTTTTTATTTTTTTTTAAGAGATGGGGTCACACTCTGTCACCCAGGTTGGAGCAGTGGTGTGATGGTTGCTCACTGCAGCCTTGAATTTCAAGGTTTAAGCAATCCTCCTGCCTCAGCCTCCTGACTAGGTGAGTTCACAGGTGTGAGCCTGGCTTATTCTCCCTTTTTTGCCTACACTACATAGTTTTCTTACAAGAAAGAACAGCTGTTTCATACCTCTAGACGCCTTAAGTGTCTACTAATATAATTTCTAAGACTAGCCAAGGATGATTTAGAAATGAATAAAGCAAAAAAGAAAAGAATATTAAGCAATTATCTACTGAGCAGCTTTACAGACAGGCTGTTTCAAAATTTTACCAGACATTTCTTGCAGTACAAGCCATAAAAGCAGTTTCTTTTTTTTCCTTAATAAGGAAAAGTCACCTTTTTCTGAGTCACTTAAAATACCCCGCAGTCTCCTTAAATTTTCAATTTTGCTTAAATTGTCAGCTTATAAATTTATCTCCTTATATAGACTACAAGAGGAATTCCAACTTTTATTTTAAAATGTTTGTTGAATTCAATTTCATCTTGGGACATCTAGAAAACAATGATCTGATACTGGGTGATGACTAAGAAAGTCTTGTGGGGCCACTCAGTTAATAGCAGTGAACACCTTCAGCCTTCTGTTCCAGTTTCTGCAAAGAACTGACTATCATCCCACCTGGGCCTGCCAATTTACCCAGGGACTCGATATAATAAGACCCTGAACTCAGCTCCAAGAATTTGTGACTGAAATATTCGGCTGATGTACATAGTGACCTGAACTGTCAGAAATAAAATCTGTCATAGGCGCAGTGGCTCACACCTGTAATCACAGCACTCTGGGAGGCTGAGCTGAGTGGATTGCCTGAGCTCAGGAGTTTGGGCCCAGCCTGAGCAAGACTGAGAACCATCTCTACTAAAAATAGAAAAACTAGCCAGGTGTTGTGGTGGGCGCCCGCAGTCCCAGCTGGGCATTGTTGTGGGCACCCATAGTCCCAGCCACTTGGGAGACTGAGGCAAAAGGATCACTTGAGCACAAGAGTTTGAGATTGCTGTGAGCTATAATGCCACAGCACTTTACCCAGGGTGACAGGGTAAGACTCTGTCCCATTAAAAAAAAAGCAAGATCTTTTGTTCTATGAAATAATCTTGTCTAACTATAAGTTGCAGGATTTCAAAATACAATGCGGGTGCAATGTACATTTTCTATTACATTGCCTTTGTCTGTAATAGTTTAAGGACAATAACTTTGTCCTTAAAGTTAACTTGATCACTTCACTTCTAAAAGATCTCATATGGAATAGGTGATACGTATGACCGAAGAGAATGCTATGGCAACATTCAAAAACATGAGAATAAAAGCATAATGCCTTTAAAAGCATTTTATCTGTCTTCAGACAAATAAGTAGGTGAGAAGAAAAAAAGTAGGTGAGGAAGCAAAGAAGTGAGTAACACCAGCTCTAGAAATTCATCCCCAAGAAGTAATCAGAAGTATCACCAAAGATGGAGACACCAGAGTTTCACTTTACACATCTATAGGACCATACGAGAACTGCAGTACCTGACCTTCAATAACCAGAGAGAGGAATCAGACAAGGGCAATCCCATTAGTAGGCAGTGGCTAAAGTTCAAGCTTTCAAAGAACATTTCATGACATGGGAAAATGCTCGTGGTATATTATGTAAAGAAAGATATGAAATTCCACAGAGTGTAATTTTCTTCTAGAAATGTTCTCTAGAATGTCTACCTAACTACTGAACCACCGCACCCCTACCTACCCACTACCTCAAGAAAAGGATCCAAATCCTGCTCTCTTAGGAGTAAAATTACGGATAAACTAATTTTTCCCCTTTTCCCATTCTGAATGTTTCATGTGTAATTATGACTGGTTTAATTTTTTCAATTTTAAATGACAATTCACTATATTAATAACAAATCCAAATTCAGAAGTAAAAGTGAAATTTCTCCCCCTTAGGAAGCCTCAGAGTTAACACTGATAAGAGTTCCATGTCTCTCCTTTTCAGCCCTTCTCATATGTGAAATACCTTTGTAATAAAAGTAACCAAAAATGTAAATAGACTTGTGACCTCTCTCCCAGAACTGCACTTTTCCTGGCTTAGCCTCCCTGTTCCCTTCTGCTATGAAGCTGGTCACTTGGGAAATCCTTTCATTACAGTTTCCAATAAAGTGCTAAAAATGACTAAAGTAAGCGTGTGCCTCTGTGTGTGTGTGTGTGTGTGTGAGCGTATGTATACAAAAGTACTCCAGAGAAGATTCACTCTGCAGGGCTTATGCATCGGCCCTCCCACATGGGCCCTGGGCCCCCTGTGGGCCTCAGTCACTGTCTGGAGTACCTGATCTGATCATTCTTTTCTAGAGGTGGGTGACTTCTCAGAGAGGCACTATTTTTTGTAGGAACCACACCCGACATTTCAATTCAGACTCCCTGAGGGATTCTACTGACAGTCTTAAGCACTAAAGACTTCTGGGAGGGAAGGAGAGGGGAACTCTGAGATGCACAGTATCTGTCCCCAGTTGAGGGCAGAAATGAAATTAGCAGTACAGGCAGCTATGAAGCATCTTTTTAGAAGACAGCACAAGGGTGTCATAGTACCCTATACACTGTATCTTTACCTGATAGCTTTGTGTGTGTGCATTAGCTTATGGGCCCCAAAGAAAGGTCCTGGGGAGGCAAGAGAGACAAGCATTTTTGCTGACATAAATACAACTCCACAAACAAGACCAGCGGATGTCTACGGCCTGGCTGAGTGCCAGGGTAGTTATGCCAGTGTGGGTGGCCAGCTCCAGCGTGGCACTGTTCTTCCAACAAATGCAAATATACCATCTAGCTACTGTCTATATCTTTTGCAAAATCATTCATTTCCTGTCTGTTTCCTAGTTACGGTAACAATCACAAGCTTTAAAAATAGCTTGCCCTATATAATACAACAGACAGTGCCCAATCTGTGTTTCAGGCCTGATGCCCTCACAGACAAGCCTTTAGCAGACTGCATTTTAATTTTTTTGAGAGAATTAGATTTTCAAAATAAATAAATAATGCTGCTCTAATTTACGTCTAAACTTTTGAGTGGGGCTGCAGTAGCAACCGCAGACATAGAAAACAGACTATCCACAGGCAGTGGCCGTGCCCTTGTCCTCACAGGCAAGGACACTGACGGCTTGTGGTCAGCAGCTCGGCTGACCTGCTCGTGGGGTTGAGCATCGAGCTGCCCGTGCCAGTGGTGCTGTGGCTGAACTCCCTCACGCCTGCCCTGAACCTGCTGGATCCAGACTCCCGGTTTCTGCTGTCTCTCACCTCCACCATCCAGGCCCCAAGTCTCATTATTGGTTTGGACTTCTTCTCCCCAGAGTCTATACTCTTTATATTCTTTCAATCTTTTTTTTTTTTTTTTTTTTTTGAGACAGAGCCTTAAGCTGTCCCCCTGGGTAGAGTGCCATGGCATCACAGCTCACAGCAACCTCCAACTCCTGGGCTCAAACGAGTCTCCTGCCTCTGCCTCCCAAGTAGCTGGGACCACAGGTGCCCACCACAACCCCTGGCTATTTTTTGGTTGCAGCCGTCATTGTTGTTTGGCGGGCCCGGGCTGTATTTGAACCCACCACCTTAGGTGTATGTGGCTGGCGCCTCAGCCACTTGAGCTACAGGCGCTGAGCCTCAATTTTATCTGCACTGTCTCAGTTCCTTCATCCCCTTCTGTCCAGGTTCAGGGCTCCTGTCCTCTCCTCCTCCCTGGACACGTGCTCTGACCTCTGCTGTCTTCCCCTATTCAATGTCCACAACATGAAGGGGCAGTCAAATTTCCTGAAACACAACATGGCCCGGAGTGCTTCCCTGCTCAAGACTCCTGGAGAGTTTCTGAGGACCCTCAAGACTGTTCCCTCAGTCGTGTCCCTTGATACTGAAGCACACCCCATGGTGAGAGCACTGCCTTGAGAAAAAGGCTAAATTCCTCAGCCTGCCATTCACAGCTAACTTATTCATCCTTATTTCATACAACCTCCCTTCAAAAAGTCCTTTCCTCTGAAAAACTGAACTAGTGCTGGGATGCAGCTGGGCCTCTGCTTCCCAGGGATGCTTCTGTGCAGGCTTCCCCCCCACGGAAGACGTCCCCCCAGCGTCCCCCATCCTGGGTCTACCCACGCTCAGGCCTCAGCTCTCACAGTTAACCCAAAGACCTTCCTGATCAAACAGCTAAAAGCACCTCCCCTGCCTTCTTCCTCTCTGACTTTGATTCATACTTCTTTAAGGGACCGATCATATTTTATCTTTTATCAATTTATTCAGCTCATTGTCTTTAATTATGTTTAATGTCTCTTTGGCTAGACCATGGTCTAGCAGACTCAGAGACAGAGTTCATGTCTGACTCATTTCTTTTTAAAGACAGGAGACCTATATTTACTGAATTTCTATTATCTGCCCCAAACCTCATATTCATTATCTCAATTATCACAAGAGCCTCATAAAGTTGGTATTCTCATTTTATACAACAGAAAACTGAGGTTCAAAGGCCCTTGCCCAAGTTCACACAGCTAGTAAAGCGCAGAATCCCTGAACATACTTCCAAGACCTGTGTTCTTCTAGGACACTGTCACCCACCAATATGACCCTCTGTGCACTGCTCATGCTCAGTACATAGAGCACATCCTAGGAGTTAAATACCCACTCAGTGAGAGAAGCTATCGCCTTCCATATCCCGAAAGCTTACTTTATGTAGTAGTCTAACTTCTAAGCGCGTCCATATCAAACAAAAACAGATCTTCTGCCAAAAAAAATGGTGCATTACTTTGTGGCTGTAATACCCGAAGCAGAAGCGATACCATAATAATGACCAAGCCTAGTTCAGGACAAAAAATTGTTTGTTTTCAGAATTAAAAGTTGTTGTCAAACGAAAAGTCACCCAAATCTAGAAATCTGAAGAGAGAAGGAATCGGTTAAGGAAGAAGAAGAGGGCTTTTGAAAAGTTCACACCAGATCTGACAAGTGTACGTCCTGTGACAGTCATAGTGACAGAACATGGATGAGTGTTGAACCCAGACACTGTCCTTAGGTTTCCTCCACAAAAACATTACTTCTGAGTGACTTGAGGAAATGACAGAGTTCAACAAAGCCCAAGCACAGCACGTGAGGACCAAGCTGCAGCCTCTGCCCAGCACCGCTCTGAGGCTTTGGGACACAGCCCTACCTTTGGGGTGTCCACACACTCTTCTTCCATAAATGCTGCTTCCGCCTGACAGCCTGACGCCGGGAAGGAAAAGGCCTCCACGGTGGCCGCCTGTGGGAGCAGGGCTGAGCGCAGCAGCCTCACGTTGGGGGAATGCACGGTCACCGGGAGTCCCACAGTCTGTGCCTGTAAATAAGCAAAACCAGACAGTCGGGGTGTGAATACCTCCTCTATAAACACACAAAGTTTTAAGAGTAACATAAGGGCCAGGTGCGGTGGCTCACGCCTGTAATCCCAGCACTCAGGGAGGCTGGGGTGGGCAGATCGCCTGAGCTCAGGAGTTCCAGACCAGCCTAAGCAAGAGAGACCCTGTCTCTAAAAATAGCCAGGTGTTGTGGCAGGTGCTTGTAAGACCCAGCTACTGGGGAGGCTGAGGAAGGAGGATTCTTTAAGCCCATGAGTTTGAGGTTGCTGTGAGCTATGAAGCCACAGCACTCTACCAAGGATGTAAGTAGTTATTTATTAGAAACTCAGAAAGATTTGATGAACTGTATACAGCATACAAATACTGATTTGAAGCAATCTTGGCACTCAGTTACTCTGAAACAGGTTATATGGACGTCTCATGATGAGATGCAGAATTTTCATGTAGGTGATAAAAAAGCTAGTTTTGGGGTGAGTCAAGAATGCTCCTTGGGGTAGCGCCTGTGGCTCAAGGAGCGGGGTGCCAGCCCCATATACTGGAGGTGGCAGGTTCAAACCCAGCCCTGGCCAAAAACTAAAAACAAAACAAACAAAGAATGCTCCTTGCTTCAATTCACAGAGCTTCAAACATTTGGTTCTTTCCATAACCTGGAAACTCATAAAGAATAGAAATGTCCCTGTCCAGGGGACCTCAATACTGAGCCCTAGACGGGCGGCATAGACACTCACCCCCAGCTGACTGCACCGAGCCCGGGACGGGCGGCATAGACGCTCACCCACAGCTGACTGTACTAAGCCCTGGATACCCTGAAGTAAGTGCTACATCCCTGGTGTTTTTCTTTCTGTGGGTGACATGATACATACTTCTTAGCAAGGGTGTGTGTGAAGAGGAAGTAAAGAAAAAGAGAAGCAGCAGATACTTGGAGGGGACAGAAATGTCTGTCGTCCTTCCTTCAAGGAGATGCTCAGCCTGGACGCCTCTTGCTGAGCGAGAGGCGGTTCTAGGGGGGTGATCTACTGCAGAAGGCTCGATGGTTTACGTCTGTTCTCAGGGTCCTTTGCTAACTACTCCAATCAAACAGGCATTACAGATGCTTCTTCTGAGGAAATCATTTAAAAGATGATCTTCGCTTATGAGAACTGGCAGATTAATGTTAAGGATGAAGCTGCTGGATGGTCCTTTCATTCTCTTCCCTTCAAAACTACCAGAACGATTTATCAACGGCAATTTGACTATGACAGACATGAGAAAACATCCAAGGCAGCAATGATCTCACTAGACTGTAAGAAGCAGAAGGATGTATTTTTCTTGCTATGGTCACTGCAAGGGATATAGGATAGTGAGCTTTAAATTCAAACAAACAAAAGGGACAAGATGATATAAGATTCTAGCTTCCCTTCTCCCAAGACCTGAGTCTGACTCTGAGCTTCACGACTTACTAACTGCGGGTCCTTAATCAGGTTACCTAACTTCTCTGAATCGTCTTAACCTACAAAGAGGGGGTAATAACTGCTTTACAATGAAGCTGGGATTGTATATGGTAACATGCAAAGTCCTTAACTCGGTAAAACTAATTCCTCCTTTCTCTTTCTTTCTAAGGCCTTAAAACGATCACAAGCATATAAGAGTCAGACTGTGAAATAGAGGCAACTGAGGTTTCCCAGTCAGAATTTCAGGTTCACGATTTTCAAGGATTAGAGGGTATGTTAGAAATACACTGCACATTTGAATTTACTCGGAAGATACTTAGAATATGCTTTACATTTGATATATCACAATGTTAGTATTATTGGATACACTGCATAAGATAGAGCCTAAAATAGCATTAGCAAAGTGTCAGTGTGATATAAATGGCAAACACATTAATGGGTTCAAAACCCAGCCCCGGCTGAAAAACTGCAAAAAAAATACTGCATACCACTCTGGGCAATAAAGAAACAGCTTTTCTTCCATTGCCATTCCTCAGGTTTACAGACTGTATCGCTTTTTTTTTGAGGTTAAATAACTTCTTTTTCCTTTCAAGCAGTAATCATTTAAATTAATTTCACTAGACACAATGTCACAACAGGAACTTTAAATTTTTTTTTTTTTTTGAGACAGAGTCTCACTATGTCGCCCTGGGTAGAGTGCTGTGATGTCACAGCTCATGGCAACCTCCAACTCCTGTACTTAAGCGATCCTCTTGCCTCAGCCTCCCAAGTAGCTGGGACTACAGGCACCTGCCACAACACTCGGCTATTTTTTGGGGGGGGTTGTAGTTGTCATTGTTGTTTGGCAGGCCTGGGCTGGATGTGAACCTGCCAACTCCGGTGTATGTGGCCAGCGCCCTAGCCACTGAGCTACAAGTGCCAAGCCAACTTTAAACTTCTTAATAAATTATATTTGGTACAGTCTTGTCACCCTCATCATCAGCAAGTAGTCTAAATTATTAGGGCAAAGCTGCAGCAGGGGGTGCTGCGCTGGAAACGAGACACTGACAGGTAACTACGATGCCTGCCCCTTCTCAGCCCCTGGCTCTCACCAGCTCTGACTGTGAGTGGAGGACTGAGCTGTGCCAGACCAAGCGTAGCACACTGTCCTTGACAACTCACACCTGACCTGGACCACAACAACCAACTGAGAACTTGGGAAGGACAGAGGAGTAACAGTTTGTTGTGACAGTCACTTTCTAGAAAACAGGATAGCAGGGTTTAGGAGTCTTGCAATCACGGAGGGAACTAAAGACGTCTTTTTGGAAGCAGAGAGGGTATAAATATACAAGTGGCATGCTCAGCATTACAGAGCTGATTAGGGAAAATGAAGAGAGGAATAAATAGATAGTCAATTAATATTCCAGGAAGCAGATATTACCGGCTTCTTCAAGAGTGGTGATGATCATGTCCAATCAAACATGATTATTTTTTAGACCATGTGTTCATTGCCTTGAATTTCTTCTTTTGACTTTGTGTTTTTCAGACTCATCAAAATGAAAATAATGTTCTTTCCTACGGGAAAATTGTTACTGTTCCCAGAGGCACAGACCTGACACAGCCTGAATCTTGTCCTCTCCAGATTCACAAGCCGATGCCCTACCCGCCTGTGGCTATGTCCGGAGACAGGACCTTTAGGAAGGTAAGTAAGGTTAACTGAGGTTAGAAGAATGGGGCCCTGATCCCACGGGGCTGGTGTTCTTAACAGAAGGGAAGAGACTCCAGGGATCTTTCTCTCCACACTGTGGAGTAAAAGCCGCATGAGGACACAGGGAGACAACAGCCGTCTCTAAGCCAGGAAGAAAGCCCTCACCAGCCATCGACCTTGACAGCACCTCGATTCTGCATTTCAAGCCTCCAGAACAGTGACGAAATAATTTCTGATGTTTAAGCCACCAGGCTGAGATATTTTGTTATGGCCTCCCTTGCAAATACAATGCTCTTTCCAATAGCTTTGAAGGGCAAACTCTAATCAATAAAGAATTGGAGATGACGGTTTCATTCTTGTGTGTTTACAGTTGCTAGAGTAAGGGCTGTTAAAAATGAGTGGTTAGAATTCATGAGAAAGAGGCAGGACATACTCTTCCCTAAACAGTCATCTGAAGTCAATTAGAACATTTCCTGCATGTTATACAGCAGATATAAGTCCATCTAAGATGGGAATCTCACTGTTATCTGAATAGTAATAATTGGTAATCACTAGACTACCAACTCATCAAGGGCAGGGACTGTTTCCTGGGACCTCTGAAGCCACAGTGGCAGGACCTGTGACTGGCATGTAAGTTCTCTGTTTGCTGAACTGCAATTTAACTTGGTGGCAATCTCATGAAGTACTGCTATTTCCACTTTATATTTAAGGACACAGGTGCACAGAGATGCTGACTCGCCCAAAGTCACTCGCTTGGTATGGGCCCAAGGTCTGTGTGAGCCCACAGCTCTGTGACCTTTGCACCGGGTCATGGTTTTTCCTCAATTTCTTACTGCTGTATCAAGTAGCAAGAGATTTGTCACTTCCTTAAAAAGAAAATTACAACCACGAATTAAAGTGAGAAGGCTCTACTAAAACTTTCAGCACATTTATAACCATGAAAACAGAGAAAATTATTTCTTAACAAGTTCAACACTAAAATTTAGGATGTGAAGTCTCTGAGGGAAGGGAGCGTTTTCTTCAGCACCAGAGCCTGTGTCTTGGCACCCGGAAGGCAGTGGAGACAAGTTTGCAAATGAGCACTGAGATGCCACTTGAATTAGAGACGTTTTATGTTGTGGTAGGTTAAGTTTCTATGAAACTTGGGTCAATGCACACAGTAAAAAGAACTCATGGAGTCTGGGTAATGATATCAAACCTAAGAATTCACATTATATATCTGAACCCTGAGCCAAATTAAACATAACTGGAGATATCCTAGAGAATGTGCTTACAGCACAGATAGGGAAGGACGTCTTGTACAAGAACTTGTTCAAGAACTAGTCCAGGTGCTCAGGGATAATCGTGTATTAACCCCTCCCCACTCTCTCACAGGGGATAATGTTTAAGAGAACAAAGACACTCAGCAGGGAATGACTGCCACAGCCCTGAGGGCTTTCCTGCTTCCTATCCAGTCTGGCCACATTTGCAAGATGAAAGGGGTTCCACCAAATCTTACTATTCTTACCCCAATTTAGGCATCTCATTTTCTCTCTCTCTCTGTCTTGAAAACAATACCATTCAACTTTGAAGGTTTCCAAGTGCTCACAGACACTCTAACCCAAATATCTGGAACCTTACATTTGTACCAATATGTTACTTTACATACAAAGTACAGTGTATGTAAAACAAAATATACTATTTGCCTGTTAAAATCGAGAAGATTTTAGGACTGAGCATGGTGGCTTATGTCTGTAATCCTAGCACTCTGGAAGGCTGAGGTGGGAAGATTGCTTGAGGTCAGAAGTTCAAGACCAGTCTGTGCAAGAGCAAGACCTCATCTAAAAAAGCAGAAAAACCAGCTGGGCATTGTTGGGGGTGCGTGTAGTCCCAGCTACCTGAGGCTATCCATAGGGTTCACTGAAGCCCAGGAGTTTGAGGCTGGTGTAGCTGTCATGGTGTCACTGCATTCTAGCCAGGGTGACAGAGCAAGGCTCTATCTCAACCACAGCAAAGGACATTTCTGAGAATGAGGCCTAGAATGACCTTAAGAAGTTTTTCTAATGTCACACTGCAGGAAATGGCAGGATCTGGGCTTTGCCCCAGAGCCCCCGCCTTTCCAAACCTCTGAGTAGCTCAAACCACGGCTGCCTCTGAACTGGTTCTCTAACTAACTGGCCCCTGCATGTTAGTGAAGCCTTCAGTATTTCTCACCTCAACTACTGTCACCTCCTAACTGCTCTCTAAATTTCTTCTCTTTCTTATCAACCCATCCTTCCCCAAGCTACCAGACTGATCAGCGTAAAGTCTGGGTTTAATCATATCACTCTCTGCTTTAGCAGTCTTCAGTAGCGCCTTATCGATTCCTGAATGTGAGGGAGACTCTTCACATTGGCATTCAGAACCCTTCACAGTCCAGCCTGACTCACAGTTTTCATTTCCCTGTACTTCCATTCAAAGGAACCAGTAAGGCCCACGTAGGCCGCCCGAGCGCTCCGCCATCTGTGCCGCCTCCTCTGCCTTCAGCTGCTGCCTCTCCCTAACAAAGTCCTACACCTCTGTGAAGATGGGTCCTAAACACCATCTCTCCACCAAGCCCGGTTCTCCTTTTCTTCTACAGCACTCTTCTTCTGAGCCACAGCTATTTATGACCTTGTCTTATTTTATATCTACAGAGTAATCCTTGCTGAGGGGAGTGACTGTATATTTTTTTTGAGACAGAGAGTCTCACTATGTCACCCTTGGTAGAGTACCATGGAGTCACAGCTCACAGCAACCTATAACTCTTGGGCTCAAGTGATTCTCTTGCCTCAGCCTCCCAAGTAGCTGGGACTACAGGTACCCACCACAATGACTGGTTATTATTATAGACAGGATCTCGCTCTTACTCAGGCTGGTCTGGAACTCCTGAGCTCAAGCAATCTGCCTGTCTTGGCCTCCCAGAGTGCTGGGATTACAGGAGTAAGCCACTGCACCCGGGCTAGAATTGACTGTATCTTACATATATGTCTGTCCTTGATAGTACCTAACACAAGTTTACACGTGGTAAATCTGCAGTAAAAATCTGTTACATGAAACTACATACACGGGCTAGTTACAGTAATGCTCAACATAAGTGAGTGATAACAAAAAAAAAAAATCTCTTAAAAAAAAAACCTGCTTGAAATAAAGTTAATCCTTAAAAACAGGAAGGTGCTGAAACGTTTGAGAATCTAGTGAATGACAGGCAGAAACTTTATAGCAAAACAAGAGAGTGGAGGATAAAATCCAAACTCTTTGTAGTTTAAGATGAAAAATGTGTCAAGCGCGTGAACAGGCACATGCACAGATAAGACTGTTGGCTAAGGGGGCGTTACCTTGGCAACTGTTTGTTCAGCAATGGTGCTAGGCCGACGCTGGCGGCCATCAAGTCTCTGCTCCACTGGAAAACTGCTCCTATGTGATTTCAGGCGCTCCACCAACAAGAAATAAATGGCAGCAAAGTGGTTGTAGCTCTTGTTCTGCAAAGACTGAGAGAGAGAACAAGTGCTGAAGGCAGAGAACTGTAATTCGGTGACCTAGACCTTCCTTAAAAAAGAGGAAGGAAATCAGGTATTCTTTGTATTTTTTTTTTTTAAGTTTTAATGGGTCTTCTGGTAGAGGCTGGAAAACCTGCTAGGCAAATTCTAAAAGAGCTGTAACACTGCAAGTCCTGTACTCTTAAAAGCAGAAAATGCAGGTCTCTAGTGTTAATTACATGAAGGATCAGACCATCAAATGAACTGACTGGCCCTTCTACAATAACGGCATCCATTTATTTTTCTCCACTCAGGGAACATGCCTTCATCGTCCTATGCAGACACTCGCCCATGCTGCCATGTGGTCCCAGCTCATAGCTGTAACTATGGTAGAAGGTCAGTTAGCAACCTGAGCCTGGGGCTCTAATTCCAGGGCCAAACCATTGACAACTCTGAAGTGAGTGATTAAAACCTTTGGGGAACTTTCTGGTCATTACTACGGGCTGGCAAATGACATCTGGACGCTAAATTGAGAAACCCTGTCTCTGTTCTTAGGTAATTTTTTCCTCTTGTTTTTGCAGTCCCACCCTCTTGAAACCTTGAAAATAAGTTGCTTCCCAAATTTTCACATCTGTAGCCTGCCAGCTTTCCCAGGAAACTAAGGAAACAGGGAAACAACTGTTCCTTTGGCTTCTAATTCCACCTGACAGCATGCATGGGTGCGTGGGGGTCACTCTCAGTGACAATCCCAGGCCAGAGGAAGCAACGCACAGCTGCCCTTTGGGTTTGCTTCACGGACGGCACAGAAACACTTCACTGAGCCACAAGGTGCAGGGCAGGGACTGCAGTTTGGTTTCACTTACAGTTACAACGAGGGAAAGGGTACCACGGTCTGGAGCCTTGGTCTTTCACAGCAAGTAAGGGGGCATTTGATATTCTTGCTTGTTACGCTTCCTCTTGTTTTTTGCTATTGTGGAGGTATTAATGATATGTATACCCTATAAGTATGCCTACTTTAGAGGACAGAAATAAAAGTCAACAGGAATTTTCCAGGTTCATGACCCTCTCAGTTCTGTGACCCCTAATATTTCCAAACCAGGACCCCACGTGTTTTCATCTTCTTAGTTTCTCTAGTCTAAACCCCACTGGCTTTCCTAATCCTGAAGCCCCCACTTCTTGTTTCCTGCTGGGCCCTTCACCGCGTTCCTGTCTGCTCATTCACATTCTGTACAAACTATTCCAGCTGAACTCCTGCATGGAACGTCATGCTTCATGCTGGAAAAGACTTTTGGTCTTATATTTATTAAAGCTTCCATCTTGGCCGTTTCTGGATCTTCTACAAATGCTTCCTCTTGAATTTTTTGGCAGATAGAACAAAGAAAGGCATTTAGACATCAAATAAAAGGAACTGTAAGTAGAGTCTGATGTAATCAATAGGGAATGCCAAATGGTCTGCCTAGGGCTGGGGACAGACCTGGATGACAGGTGTGAGCGTGAAATCCCAAGTACCAGGGTGGCGCCTGTGGCTCAAAGGACAGGGTGCCAGCCCCATATGCCGGAGGTGGCAGGTTCAAACCCAGTCCCAGTCAAAAACTGCAAAAAAAAAAAAAAAAGAAATCCCAAGTACCTAAGCGCAACTCAACCTGCGATATCTCCCGTCAATTCCCTGAACACTTTACCTCGATGGTTTTCTGCTGGTCTATTCCAAGGCTGTGCATCAAGCGCAGAACCTGTTCGTTGAACTCCCCGATGGACGGCTCGTTTTCTTGCTCTTGTGGATAGAGAACAGGCCTCTGTACAGGAACTTCTATGAGCATCCACTTGTGCTCCTTGATCTGAGCGATGGTTAGCCGTTTGCAGGGGTCTAGGACCAACATCCTTCGAATGAGGTGCTCACAATCTATAGAAACCACAATATTACAGAAGTCACCCAGATCACCTTGTACATCAGTGTTATTTGCTTGACGCACATGACTTTGTACCATGGTGCTAATCTTTGTGTCCTCCACTGACAAGCAAATGTCAAATGAATAAGTGAATACGTGAAGCCGACTTGCATCTGCCAAGTTCACATGGTGAACAAATGAACACTCAGGAAAAACAGGAGGGTGTGGGTCTATCAGATTCCGGGGTAAGTGAACCTTTCTACTAAATTTCCCAACTGAAAATATCTACACAAAGACTAAAGTTTCCACTAAAGAAAACAAACAAGCCTCATTCCCAGGACAAGCAAATAACAAATTAATCCTTTGTCATATTTAAGGCTGATAAACTAAGGTTAGGCAAGTGAGGCAGAGAGCTCTCCAAAGGGCTGTTGCTTTTCTTCACGTTCAGTGCAGCTGAGAAAAATATGCAAAATAGTATTTACTTCCTGATTACACCAACAACACTGCACGGCTGCAAGTTTCAGCACTGGTTTCTTCTGAGCTGACGAGACCGTCTTCACCACTGACCTGCCATCACTCACTATCTCCAGGCGCTGTGCTGAGTGCTTTATACAGATTCACTTATTTAATTCTCACAACACCCCTTAGGTGGGAACTACTGTTATTTTCATTTTATAGATGAGGAAACTGAAGCACAGAGTAGATGAAATTGCCAACCAAGGTCATGGCCAGTAAGTAGTGGACTCAGTGTGGCTCGAGTCCATGCTCTTTACTACTAAGAGCAGCGGTTCTCAATCTGTGGGTCGCGACCCACAGTAACTGTACTAAAGGGCCACGGTGTTAGGAAGGTTAAGAACCACTGACTAAGAGCATTATTTCCATTGTTAGTAGGAGCAAAAGAATTAAGAATAATAACCAAAAATGAAACTAAGGAGTAAACTTAACTGCTAGCTAGGTAACCGCCCAAGACAGGCTGAGATTATGGCATTTCATGTTAATTCAGCAGTTTTGCCAGTTGGTTTTTAGTTTAATTAATTTTTTAAAAAATTTTGCAAATTTTCATTTAATACTTAGAGTAAAATGTTGTGAATCTGTACCTACAACGTGCTTCACGACGTCTAAAATAAACCTGAGACCTTTATAGACTCAGAGTGAATGGGAAGATTTGCTGCTCTTTATCTGGTAATGTTCTGTGTTTAGCTACGAGTAGGAAGGCTGGAACTTTTCTCACCTACATAGAGGGGGTTGCTTATTTCCATAGCTTTTAAAATGACTCACTTTATTTCCCATCCCCAATCTCAGAGAAACAGAAGCTTTTCCTTGGGCAGTTCATTTGGAGACACACACACGAGAGAGCACCTTGGGCAAGATGAACAGCTTGTTACCTTCTGACATGAAATACGGAATCCGGAATCTTCCTTCTAAAACCCTCTGCCTCAAAATCGGAAGAGTTGGTCCATCAAAAGGCAGAGCTCCACAGACAAGGACGTAAAGAACGACTCCCATGCTCTAGGGGGAAACAATGCAGTCACTTTTCTAAGAACTTCAAAAACTCTTTCATAAACATTCCTAGGGCTCTTGAAATCATATGGACTGAAAAAGTCCTGTCTGAATTTAGTATTTTCTCAGAATTTGAAAAAAAAGAATCTGAAACCCTCACGACTATAAAAAAATCTTCTAATACCAAAAGATCTGAATTTGATCATTTTGACTGCTAAACTTTAAATTATAGCTCATTTTATAGTACCTATCCCTAGAAATTCTTTTCTAGGGATTGTTTTTAAGATGCTCTAACTAATTCTAGACTAGCAGATGGGGAAAATATGACATACTACTGATGTGCTAAGTACCAGGAGGTTCTAAGATGGACAAAAGCACCAAGCACATGTATTATCATTAGAGATACATGTAACAACCCAGCAAAGCAAAGGAATACCCAAATGTCCAGCTGTGGTCCTTCATACTGCTGCCCTTCAAAGACTTCCGGGGCTGCGTAAGGGGGGCTGCCACACCATGTTGCCAGTAGTTCACCACTTTTAAAGAAATTTCCAAAACCGAAATCTATTGGGATAGAAATAAATGTTACTTTCATCTATGCTCTCAAACTATAATACGTTTCTCTGTAATAAACCTTATAATGTACTGTATTAACAATATCGCTACTTTGTGTTGATGGGAGGGTTGGGATAACGTCTATTTTGTGATGTCCCTAGCACTTAGCACAATGACTAGCGAACAGTACTCCATAAATATTGTTGAATGGAAGTGTAAATGAATAAAGTACCCTTCTTAAAGACAGTGAGAGATTAGAGAAAGACTTTAAAATAAACTATGTATGTCTGAGGCTGAAAGAAAATGCACTGCTATGGACAACCAACTTGAATCTGAGAAGCTCAGAATTTCCATTCCCTAATAATCGACTGAGAGGGAACTCTAGCTTATTTGATCCATAAGGAAAACAACAAGGAAGTGAAACTAACTCTAAGATATTCACTTAAACGTGACCAAGGGACTGGCTGCTCTTACAGCCATTACCCCAGGGTAGCAAGGCAACTGAATATAGTTTCCTAAGTAAAAACTGTGTGGGTCTACACATCCTGTTTTAGGCTTACAGTCAACTCAACAGCTCATTAGCATATGATGGCTCTACAGCTCAGCCACTGAGCACCATGACTATCTACTCGTTTACGGAATGCAATAGCATTATTCATGTACTTGAAAATAGTTAACGGCCTTCCCCTTATAATCTGAGTCATACTGGACCTATAGCTGTGATACACGGAATGTACTCTGGAAATACTCTACTCAGATGCCTTCAGTATGCACACAAGGAATTCCATGAGCTTTGGTATAAACGGAAGCTTATATCCTTTTGCTGAGCCTTTACAGTCTTGTGTTCTTACAGAAGAAACAAATTCCTCTTGTTCTGTAAGTTAGACCCATGCGGTCCTGTGTTGTTACACACTCCTACCTGAAGAACACTGCCTCGATGACAGGAACAGGCTCTACGCCTAGCTGGGGCGCGGCCCTGTGTGCATAGCGAGCTTTACGAGATGCCCCGCGGGGACTGCAGTGAGCCTCCATTGCCAGACTCACTGGCTGTGACTTGGGGGGTCTTACTTTCCCCTCTGTAAAGCTGAAATAATAAATAGACCTAGTCTATCAGGTTGTTATGAGGGTCCAATGTGTTCACTAAAGCTCACATACTCTATTCACACGTTGGGACCACACATGCTTATCCACCTCAGGCAAAGCCTTCTCCCGGCTTGCTGGTGGCAAACAGCAGCAGTGGTGGTGACAGTGATGACATGGAGGAGTGCGGCCTGCAACGTTATGAGAACTAGAGCTGATTTCTGTTTTGCCAAGTTCTAACTTCAAGTCTTCTAGGAGTGTTATTTAACTTCCCTGAGCCTTAGCTCCTGTTTCTATAAATGTAGGGACCATCCACCAGTCCGGATAGGATGTCCTGAGGACTAACTGAGATTAACAATGGAAAAGGCCCAGCAGGGTGTTCAACCTGGGTCCTGTGGGCCACATGATGATTTTGTGAGGACTTTATTTTTGCTCATCTGTGGTGTTAGGTATCACAAAAGTCTGCAGGGACCTTTTTTTTATTTGCTGACCAGCTTTCCTTAGTGTTTGCATATTTAACGTGTGACCCAACACAACGCTAATTCTTCCAATGTCAGCAGAGGAAAAAAAAAAGGTTAGATGCCCCTGGCCTAGAGCGTAGTAAATGTGAAATATCTGCTCCCTTCTTCTGTGAAACCATTATTGCCAACTGCTACCTTTTAGAGAAAAAGGTCCTGGGAGAATAGACAGGAGGGTAGAAAAGTGCAGAGGGAGCCTAAGGGTTCAGAAGGGAAAAGAGGGTGCATGTGCGGAAAGGGCCTCAGACAGGTCTGAACCTGGAGACCACCACGGCCCCATCCAAGAGCTGGAGGCCGGGCGGATGCCAGTGAGTTGTCTCGGCAACATGAGCTCTGCTCCATACCATAGTCCCTTTTCCAGAATGACCATCAAAAAGGTCTCAGCTTCCCAATTCCATCTCTATGAGTAACTGTTCTTATCGAATCCTATCCCATATGGACAGATAGAGATGTATTGTTCCAATTTTCTACAAAAATCATAGTCTCAAAGGAGTTAAGGATGAGATAGTCAAATGAAGTTTGAAGAGGAAAATGCTAATTTAACAGTGTGTTTGCAGACCCTGAAATAGGTATAATAATAGTCACACTTCAAACCAAACCCAACCCAACCCAACCCCATAATCACAGGATGAATCTTAGTGCGTGTAAGAAGATACCTTGTAAATAGCATTGATAAGTTTTTTTTTTTTTAATTGTTGGGGAATCATTGTGGGTACAATGAGTCAGGTTATACTGCTTATGTCTGCTGGGTGAAGTTCCTCTATTAATAGTGTCCAGCCCCCAAGAGCTGTGTCACTGTGGCCCCACCCTTCACTCCTTTCCCCTCCCCCATTCCCTCTCCTCCCACCATGTACTAGCATCAGTTATCTCATATCAGAATTGAGTACACTGGATTCTTGTTTCTTGATTCTTGTGATGCTTTACTAAGAGGAATGTATTTCGACACCATCCAGATACAAAAGATGTGAAGTCACCATTCTTTTTAGTGGCTGCATGGTATTCCATGGTATACATGTACCACAGCTTGTTAATCCATTCCTGGATTGGTGGGCATTTAGGTTGTTTCCACAATTTAGCAATTGTAAACTGAGCTGCAATCAACAGTCCAGTGAAAATGTCCTTAAGGTAAAATGATTTTTTTTCCTTCTGGGTAGAAGCCCAGTAATGGGATTGCAGGATCAAATGGGAGGTCTAAGTTTTAATGTTTCAAAAAGCACTTTATAGAGCCGCTTCACCAAATTTCCCCATACCCTGGGAAAATGGACTCCAAGGAGTGACTGGAACAAAGGCTGGTTAGGTGGGTGGCTTGGCCTCTGTATCACCCTTGGTGAGAAGACTCTTCTCATTGGCCTCTTCATAGCCATGAAAGCAAGAGCTAGGAAAGCTTCACTGGGCTTAGCTTCACAGATCTGTTCTGTAAAGCTTGCTGCTCATGTACAAGAAGAGTGGAGCTTAAATACCTATTTATTTCTATTTTCTGTAGGTAACTGAGGAAAGTAGGAACTTGATTCTGTAGAGCAGGCATCCTCAAACTATGGCCCATGGGCCACATGTGGCCCACCTAGGACATTTATCTGGCCCGCCACTGCCTGTCCTGCTTAGCAGCCAACTCCCCTGGTGTTTAAAAGTTTGAGGACCCCTGCCATAGAAACATTAAAAGACACTCAGCCTCACTATGGTATTACATTATATACGTAGAGGTCTCCTCTACCTGTGTCAAAGTACTCCAAATATTCTAATTGTAATCATCTGATGAATGGGCTGAGGAAGACTTTGAAATCAGGCAGATTTGGGATCAAATCCTGGGCTTTCTACTTAGCTATGTAATCTCGATCAAATTATTTAACTTTTTGGAGCCTTGGTTTTCTATTTGCAAAATGGAGAAAGTATCTACATTTCATGAACTTGTCGTGCACTGGCACATGGATAATATGGACGATGCCCCTGAAAGACCCCGGGAGCTCAGGAGAGGGCCGCTACTGCTGCTGCTGTTATCTTACTCATCCCTCTCCCTCTCCACACTGCGTTTCTTGAGAGCAGAGGATGGGGGAATGACAGTTTGTACTTCTAGCCCTTCTAGCTGTCTGCAGACAATAGCTGTTTGATAAAGGTTTTGCTAAATGAATACGTTATTCTTATCTCTTATGAAAGTGCTTCATTATGTGCCAGGAGCTGATCTAAGCTCTCTGACAATGATTTCTTCTTAATAACCCTATGAGGTATCCTTATTTTAGGAGAAAGTGAGGGTAGAAAGTTAAGTACCTCGCCAGAGGTTATACAGCTGGTTACTCAGCCGAGGAACTAGGGTAGAAACCACGTCTGGTGACAGAGCCCTCACTGTTAACCGCCACCTTTATGTCCTTCCCTGGCACAGTGATAAGTAGCTATTTTTGAACAAGCTAATAATTGTCAAGCTTAAGATGTGGTAATGGAAGGGACTTAAAAATAAAAGCCTTTTTATTTCTTCATAGGAATCTGGGTAATATGCCTCATTCAGACTGTCGCTTTCTGTTTAAATGCAAACACTGAAATGAGGGTGAGCAGGAGGATGAAATCCAAAACGCAGGGTCTGTTTCCTCTTGTTACTTATTCAAGTGAAACGAACTATATTCACATTTCATATTAACCAAATTAATTCCTTCCTTCATTAAACCCCTGAATGCCATGCATGTTGTCAGCAGCTACTGTGCACACACAGAACAGAGTCTCACGACACCACCGAGTGACACAAGACCCCACATTGATATCTGACTTTGGAAAAGCATTGTGGAAACCACCACTGGGGCATCCTCTCTCTCTGCCAGACCCAGATCCCACCTGGCCTTGTTGGAAGGCAAACGTCTTTCTAGTCTGATGTCTTCTCTGATTCCTTGATCTGCAAGTTAACCCCTGAAATTCCGGGTGCTCTGCCCCTCAGAATTGTGCTTGCCTTTCTCCTGTCATAAAACTTACGCCTTACAATGTTGGATTCACTCTGGGTTTTTTAACTTTTAATTTTAAAATACTTTTAGATGTACAGAAGAGTTGCCCTTTACTTAGCTTCCCCTAATGCTAACATTGTACCTAACTATGGTACAATTCTCAAAACTAAGAATCGAGTATCAAAACACTGACTCAGTACTACTAACTAAACTATAGGCTTAGTAAGATCTCACTGCTTCTTCCCACTGATGTCCCTTTTCAGTTCAGGATTCCACATTGCTTCAGCATCATGCCTCCCTAATCTTCGCCAGTGTGTGATGGTTCCTCAGCACTCCCTCATCTTGAAGAATTATATATTGATTATGTATTTTGTAGACGGTCCCTCAGCTTGGGTGCACTTGATCGTCCCTCACGATTAGATTAAGGGTATGACTTTTTGGGAGGAGCATCACAGGGGTGATGTGCTCATCTCGGTCCATCTCATTGGGGGTGATTAGAGGGCATTTGTTGAGTTTCATCATTGTAAAGTCACGTTTAGAAAAGATACATCGAAACTATATGTATTTTGTTTCCCCTTGAAAGTACTAGTTCCAGCATTTGCTGGTAGATCTTGATTGCAGGGACCACTGTGGTACTCTTTTGATTTTTCGCTTATCCCATTTCTTCTACATTTATTTTATTTTAATTATATATATATGTGTATATATATATATTGAGACAGAGTCTCAAGCTGTTGCCCTGGGTAGAGTATTGTGGCATCACAGCTCAAGCAACCTCCAACTCTTGGGCTTAAGTGATTCTCTTGGCTCAGCCTCCCAAGTAGCTGGGACTACAGGTGCCTGCCACAATGCCCAGCTATTTTTTTTGTGTGTGTGGCTGTCATTGTTGTTTAGCCAGCCCTGGTGCATGTGGCTGGTGCCCTAACCACTCGGTTACGGGCGCTAAGCTGACTGCTACTGATTTTGATACTCAAATGGTTCCAGCTTTGGCCATCAGGAGATAATTCCTACTGGCTCCTGTATCCTTTCAATGGGCTCCATCTTTATCATATTTTATTTTATTTTAACCATTTCCTTATCAGGCTCACCTTTCCTTTTTCCTTCTTTTCTCTTTCTTAATTTCAGATTGAGGTGAGGGTAGAAATGTTTAGCTTACACTGTTTTCACTTCTAAGGTAAAGTCTAAACTGTAGTTGAGCCCCTCACACAGGGTGCTGGACACCCTCCCATGGTGTGCATGCGCGCCAACCACCCTCCCTCCTCCTCTCTCTCTTTCCTTCCCCCCTTGCCAGACTCTATTTGGTGTGGACAGGTAGTTGTTTATGTATTGGTTTCATATTAGTGTTTAGTACACTGGATACTTTTTTTCCCATTCTTGAGATACTTTAGTAAGAAGAATGTGTTTCAACTCCATCCACGTAAACACAAAAGATGTGAAGTCTCCCTCTCCTCCTATGGATGCACAGTAAGTACTCATGGTACTGAGTGCACGTGACACACTTTGTTAATCCGTTCATGGCTTGATGAGCACTTGGGTTACTTCCATGCCTTGGCAATTGTGAACTGAGCTGCAATAAACATTCTGGTGCAAATGTCCTTGTGGGAAAATGATTTTTATTATTCTGGGTAGATGCCTGCTAATGGGATCCAAAGGAAGGTTGACTTTTAGTTCTTTGAGAATTCTCCAGACTCCAGGCTCACCTTTTATTTTCCCTGCCTTAGCCTTGAATCAAACACTTCTCCAAGGAACCCTGGTTCCTTCTACTGAAAAATATTTAGAAACTAAGACCAGGTCCTAGATGGCTCGTTAACTTGAAGTACCTACAGCCACAAGACACTCAATAGGAGATTGTTTGAACTTGGAGCCAGGTGTTTTTTTTTCAAACTATAGTCAGTTATCATAGATGTTCCAAGGACACAACCAATCAGAAGTTTAATCCTACATAAAATGAGATTTACAAGAAGTAAAGCTGTCATAAACCCAGGAAAAATTCTTCACACTACATAGAGATGAGCGGTTTTCTGCTTTATCCCAGTGCCAGCAGAAGCTGACAAAGTGAGGGCTTTCCCTTCTCTATAATGTTAGAAGTGATGTTAACACCATCCTTAATAAGCGGATGGGAATAATTAGGATGTGTAAATGTCATAAATATATGCCTCCATTTGTTTTATGAATCCGTGTTCATTCTAAGAATGCAACCATGTGCTCAGACACATCCTGTCCCTTTCACTTGAAGATGACACATGCTTCTATCCCCAGATCACCAAGGCTCGTACTCCAATGATGATTTTGAGATTTCTTGACGTATTCATATTCTCTCGCCTAGGTCTGTGTGGCCTGAAATGTGTATAGAAGGTAGGATTTGGGGTAAGGTCTTCAACAATACTATGTATATCAGTTATCGGCTCTCGTGGAATCAGTACGGCCTCAAAAGCTGAGTTCTCTATGTCTTATCTAACTAACCAGTAACAGACCAGGGATATATCTGAACACACTACTAGAACTGCTGTTATTGTTTTCTGCTCCATATTTTGAAAGTTGACTGACTGACCTGTATCTTCCTGATAACTAAAGCCATTATTACTGTCATCACTAAATGACATAAATTATCAGTGCTCAAACATCATTAGCAAAGTGGCCATGTTTTAGGAATAACTGCATCTTACACAGAGTAAATACGCCGACCCTGAGGATTACTGTCTCACGGGAACCAAGCACAGTATAGGGAGTTGTGGTGTTTGTTGGAATGCAGCAGATCCACATCAATGTGTATATAAATCACTGGGGAAATTCCTAAAGTGCAACGTCTCATTCCACAGGTCTAGGCTTAGGCCTGAGAGTCTGTGCACCTAACGAGCTCCAAAGTGATGCTCGTTGCTCACTGATCCCTATGCCACTCTCTAAGTAGCCAGAAAAGAGAATAAAGCAGAAGCTATGAAAAAGATATGAAGATGTCAAATGGTCCGTCAGTGTTTACTGTTGCAAAATGATTATAATTACTAAATACTTTCAGGATTTTCATTTAAATGACATAAAGACCAAATAGGAGAAATTATTAGACAAATTAAGTCATTTTGTTCAAAAAGGAAAGAAGCAAACAAAACACTGAAAACCAGTCTTCCTGGGTAACAGAATATCCAGAAATGTAAGAGGGAATGATAATAGTTTCCAGTGGTCAGGCAAATGCAAGGTACATAGCTGTAACTTTATATAACTGGAAATTATTCAGAGAATGAAATCCTTACACTGTTGGGATATTAAAAGAACATTCTCATACATTGTTGGAGGAGGGGGAAAGAAACAGTCTTCAAACAAAGACAAAGTAAATGATTTCTAGGAATCGACACAACCAAAGCAATTTTTAATCTCCAGCAGTGTGTTATAATGTCTAATTTATAATTAAAAAAATTCTCCTACCGAGCAGCAGATGGCTTCAGGGTAAAATCATCCTTGTTTCTAAAATTACCAGAATGCAGCTACCCAGCCTCGATGAAGTTACACATCCTTTGTAATTATTATGAAAGGAGTGAAGAAGACAATTAGGAGGAGATGAAAGGTAGGAGGGGGACAGAGGTGAAGCTGATCCACTGCAAACTGAACGGGAGCAGCCGACTCGGGCGTCCACGTGAACTCTGCTGCCCACCGGCGACAGAAGGCCAGGTGGGTAGCTCACTTCCAAACCTCAGTCGGTCCCTGTCTGACAGGAAGGGAGGGGACAATCATCACAGTTTAGATGACAAGTGATTCTGCTGACCAGTGCGAGACTTATCCAATCAGAGTTCAATGAGCTAAGAAGCAAATACATGATATTCCTTAGTCTATCAAGTAAGGCAGGGGAGGAGGACGGGGGCAGGAGAGAAGGGGAAAGGGAGAAGGGTGCTGAAGGAGGGGAAAAGCAACATTAGAGCAAGCCCTTGGTGCGATCTTCCGTATTTCAGGCTTAGCATGCTGCCCGTGCTGAGTAGGACTGCTGAAGCCGCGAAGTTTTCACTGGGCTTGCTGACGTAAAGCTCTTTTTATATTTTATGGAATGCGAGTGGCAGGAGGATGACCAACGAAAGGCTTTCAGTCAGTACTTTCCCAGTCAATCCCATCTTTGTTTCTCCCACCCGTTTGTAGTACCAGTGCGCAAAGCTGGAATCACATATACAGAAACCTGCTTCCAGGTCTTCTAATGAGTAGGAAGGTTGTTAGAAGACACAATGACAGAAGGCGGCCCCTGTGTCAAATCAGAAAGAACGCATTCCTGCTGGGCTAAAGATGAGTGACTGGTGATGCACGGTCAGATTAATCAGGCTAAACAGGCAATACTCATCACCTTTAAGGTCCCTCTCAGAAAAAAAATTAATCTGTGTGAAGCAGAGACAATTAGAATATAAGTGATACATTTTCCTTGCTTATTTAAGATTCGTATTAGGCTTTGTTTTTACATGGAATCAATTATACACTGGATATAAATAATAGTTAACCTTTTATGTTTATATGGTGCCAGGAGCTTTCATTAACAATATATTTAACAAATTCTTGCACAGTCCTATGTGCCAGGCATTGTTCTAAGTACTCTTCAAATATTAACTCAAGCAATAACCGCCGTGAGATATGAACCTCTATCATTCCCCTTCACAGATAAGGAAACTGAGAACAGAAAGGTTAGGAAATGTGTCCTTGGACACTCAGTTTGTGTCTGAACCAGGATTCCAACCCAGGTTTCCTGGTTCTAGAGTCCATACTCTTTACCCTCTAACTCTTACCTGTATTGTCTCCCTGTCTCTAACACGATCTATAATCCCTACAATCTCTTCCTGAAAAATAGATTACTCTCTATTTAATAGACAAGGAAACCTGGGCCTACAGAGGTTAAATCACCAGCTCAAGGTCACAGCTACTACGTGGCACAGCCAGAATTTGTACCTGCACTGTTACCAAACTCAGTAGTCTACAGAAAGCCTCGTTTGAATTGTGATTATTTTCTGAAAACTTCCTCCAGGAATTCATACATTTCAATCCTTACCTAAGTATTTATTATAAACATTTCAAACTGGGAAAGGTGGAGAATAAAATTAAATGTTATTCATCTTTTTATTCTCAACTTATTGCCTGAATAGCCAGAGTCAAAATACTAGCAGAAATAGTACTACAATGGCTAAAATTACTACAATTGCTAAAATCACTGAAAACCAACACTGCTCTGCATTCAGCTTCTTACAGTTTTCACAAAGGCAGGAGGTCTCTGATTGAGGCACTGAGCAGAGGTGTGGCTGAATCTACGTCTCAGTCACATCTGAAGCTCATCTCCAAGCCATGTTTCCCAATTTAATAAAATGAACCATGGCTGACACTTCTATTCCACTTTCTGTCTTACATACACACACCAGTATTTTAATTTAAACCTGGTTTTGGTTTGTGTTTATTTATTTATTTTTTGCTTCTTTTCAATTTCAACATACAAGATGACTAAAACGGTTCATTTATTCATCTTATTTTGCAATAAAAGAGACACAAAAAAATATAATTTGAGGGGACAGTTTCATATTTCATTCTGAGTTCTTGTGGTTTCTTTCCATGGAGCCCCATCTTTCCCATGTTAAATTGCTTTAAAATTCAAGAATTCTCAGAGATCAGAAGATGATGTTCTTAAAGGAAAGCGGGGCCATCAGAAAGTTGTGAAATCTATGAATAAAAAGAAATATCCTGGAGAAATTCATTAAAGGCATTGGAACATACCCAAACTTCACACGGCAGGTGGAATCCTTCATGGCCTGGCCCTGCCTACCTGTCCGGGCTCTTTCCTATCATTTCTTACTGGCACTTCCACACCACTGGCTAAGACCTATAGTGTCCCAGCACTCCAAGTTCTGTCTGGCCTCTCCACCTTTGCACATACTGATCCATTTGCTTGAAGAAGCCACCAAGACCCCCACTGCTGCCTCACTCTATCTTGCCCCTCCACCCTCATTCCACCACAAATATCTTCTTGTTAATTAAGTCTTAGCTAAAAATTTCCCTGATTCTTCCAGGCAGGGTTAGTCTTTCTCTGAGCCTCATGGCCTTGAAAACAATGATCTTTTTGTGTTATATTTACTTAAAGGTTTCCTTCTTTATTTGATTAAATCCTTGAGGGGAGAGCAGAGTGAAGATTTTTTCTGTTGCTGTTTATATCTTAAAACGTGAATCTCTAGGACTTAGCTCAGGAGCAGAATAAATGCTTAATAAACACTAAAAATTGGGGTTGAGAGTAGTGAGGATAACAGAGGATGAAGTGTGGGCAGGAAAACATTTGAGTGCTTAGCTAAACTGTGTGTGCACATCTGTGTCTCTATCTGTGAAGAACGGGAGCAGGGACACCAAATGGATAAATACAGGACCGTGGGACCCACTATTCAGTTAGCGAGCATGTCTTGAGAAGGAAGTGACACTTGGTGTTGGGAATTACAACACAGTGCAGGGAAGAAGCACAGACTCTGTGGTCTGAACTGGAGTTTGCTGCTTCTTATCTGCAGCTCCGTAGCAAGCAATCTGATCTCTTTGAGTTTCAGTTTTCTCATTTAAAAGTAATGTGCATATTGCAAGGGGACATGTCTAATCTATTAAGTACAGAGTATAAATGCCTTTACACAATAATTAAATGAGGTGAAGGATATATTAAGTATTAACTAATGAAGATATAAGCATTCCAAATTGTATATATACACATATACAATTGTATATATAAATATATATATAAATATACAATTGTATATAAAATCAGCAATTGCATACAAGTGTATATAAAATCAGCACATTGTAACCCACAAATGCATTAATGTATACATGATCTATATGTTTATGAATAAAAAATATAAATAAAAAAAGCAACGTAGGCTCCCCGAGGTTGCTGTGAAGATGAAATGGCATGAATGCCCAGAAGAATACCTGAAAACAGTGCAAGCTCAACTGAAGGAAGGCTGGTCGACTCGCTACCTCTTAACCGGAGAAAACAACTGGAGGAATCGGAAGTTTTTACCCATCTTCTATATCATTAGAAAGCCTTGAAGTTTAGATATTCAAAAACAGAAAGCGCAAACCAACCAAAGACCTAGATATCACATAATGACAATAGAAATACTGATCTGACCCATCTTTATTTTAGGCCAGAATTATAGGAGACACACTACAGCCAGGCAAAATTTGGTTACAGCTTAAAGCAACATTCTGTGCTTCTGGTGTTCTTTGGTGTCTTCGACATTTGTTCTGAGATATTAAGGGACTGCACTTCGTGATTTTTACAGCATATGACATATAGTCATATCTCTAACTTTTCTCTGCATAAGAAAACTCCCAGAACTTCTCTGAACTATTATTTTTGTGAATTTTCTTTTCTTTTTAGAGACAGAGTCTCATTTTATCACCCTTGGTAGAGTGCCGTGGCATCCCAGCTCATAGCAACCTCCAGCTCTTGAGCTTAGGTGATTCTCTTGCCTCAGCCTCCCAAGTAGCTGGGACTAAAGGTGCCTGCCACAATGCCCAGCTATTTTTTGTTGCAGTTTGGCTGGGGTCGGGCTCAAACCCACCACCCTCGGTATATGGGGCTGGCACTGAACCCACTGAGCCACAGGCAGCACCCTTTGTGAATTTTTTGTTTTGGTAATAAGAGACTATAAAAGTGAAGCAGGGGGCTACCATTTCTTTCTACAGAGCTAAGGACTTAAGAAAAGAAAAAGACATTCTCTGACAAAACGTTTTAGGGCAGCTGATCCTTTTAAGGAAGAGTAAACAAAAATTCCTGCGATGTACATTACAGAGGGTTGGCAAAAAGGGGGGAAGTGAATGAGACCAGATAAAAGTGCCAGAAGATTACAGTGAAGGGGGAAAAAAACATAAATAGAAGTGAACATATATTAAAAAAAAATGACAGTAGCATTCTAATTCTGTGTATATTATAATAACAAAAAATGTCAAATTAGTTCAGATAAACAGATAAAACAAATTAACTTAAAAAACATGTTGTCTTATTTAGGCTCATTAGGGAAAAGGAAAAACACAGACTACAGAAATAAAAGTCCCTTACATACCCTGGAACACATAACACTGGCATTTAAACAAGTAAAAATTATTTACCTTTCCCCAAAAGCCCCAGACAAAAACTAAGAAGCAGGACAGAGACAGGTCAGTTTAATGCACAAAGCAGAGGCTTGTAATTTGCAGTATCAACCTAGACAGTCAAGCAGTAGTTTCTTGGTCAGCTCCTCTCATCTGGACGTTTCCTTCCTCCTCTTTAACAATCCTAGAACAGAACACTGGTAACTCTGCTGTGCTTTTAACCTGTGCCCTGGAGCTTCTTCAATACCTAAGCAAAATACATGTCCCTCCTGCCCACACCTTCAACCTTTACTGCTGCTGCTCTAGTTCCAGCCTGCACTTTCTTGACTGGCCACTGTACTAGATTCCTTATTAATCTTCAATGTCACCCACATCTCCCACCTATCTTAACTCTGCTGCCAGAGACACATTTCCAATATGCAAATGTAATCATGTCACTCCAATCCCACTTTATGCCCATCCATGCCATAAAATTTTCAATGGGTGAGGCTCCTCCCCATTATATACAGAATAAACTTTAAATCTTTTACATGGCACTCAAGACTCTTCACATTCTGTTCTTTACCTACCTGCTCCTCTGTGTCAATCCCCACACCTACTACAGATTTTCATTTAACCAATGTCAGGCTTCAGTTCCTAGTCATTCCAACCTCTGCCTGCAACATCCTACTTCTGTTTATCTTCCCGGCAACCTTCTAACTCATCTCTCCAGCCAAATTTCAGATAATTCTTTCCCTGTGAAGCTTTCCTCACTTCGTGGGTAGACCTCTCTTTCCTCGCCTCCATTCCTACCACTGTCTGTGCGTACCTTTCTTATGGCAACT
The DNA here is from genome assembly GCA_963574575.1 of Galagoides demidoff. Lineage (NCBI taxonomy): Eukaryota > Metazoa > Chordata > Mammalia > Primates > Galagidae > Galagoides > Galagoides demidoff. The sequence continues at coordinate 18,144 of CAUYQV010031823.1, read as the reverse complement.
ATTGTACTGTATTTTTGTTTTTAATGTTTTAAAGAATAATTGACAAAAATATAGTATATATATTCAAAATGTGATATTTTAATATAGATATGTACAAATGCTGTGAAATGACTGCCACACATCATGCTTAGCAGAGCAGAGGGCCTGACACGTAAGTATGTATTACTGTCAATGGAACGAGAGCTCTGACTACATGAATAAAACTCAGAATATAAAATACAAGCATCTTTACAATGGGAAAGCGTGGGAGGAAAATAAGCAAACTAATCTCTGCGTTCAGCTTCCATGTTATAAATCAAACTCTGCTGTATCACAGTAAAGCAAGGTGCTTTCTCGTGTGTTAAGTATCTCTCGTCTGCTTCCATCACTGTGTTTTCTTCTCCAACTACAGCACAGCCATACTGAGGAGAGCAGGTGAGAGCACCAGCTGCCCACACGGCTCCTCCAGCCCGGCCTCCAGTCACTCTCACAAGCAGCCAGATGTACCTCGTCCAGCAGAACCCCTCCCAAGGGGACCTGGACACCAATCAGACCTCAGGGGTAGCCCTATCACTGAGTATGTTACCAATGAACTTACGTCCCTTTGTTTCAATTACACACAGAACTAGGAAACGTGTGAAATGCATTTTGAGAAAAGCTGACACAGTCAGGGAGAACTGCTCCTGAAGCTTTGCCTGCGGGGCTACCTGCAGACCCAGGCGAAGGCTCACACCTGACTGCGCTGGAGCCAGCTCTGTCCCAGTTACCTGCGATTTTGATATTCATGTTGTTATCCAGCAGGAGATTTTCAGCCTTGAGGTCACGGTGCACAATCTTCCGACCATGACAATAGTCTACAGCAGACAGAATTTGCCAGAATTTTCGCCTGGCTTCAGACTCATTTAGCCGGCCATGATTTGCAAGATAGTCTGTGAAAGAAGAGAGAATTTAGAATTAGTCACCAAAATAAAATGACTCTACTAGTAGCATTCAGGTTTTCTTTTCCTGAATGAGCCAGGATTAGTGTCCACATAACATGTTCTTGCCTTTGGAGAAGTAATTCCAATCATATTTCACTGGAGTCCAAAAAATGGTGAGTACCCATGACCACACAACAGCAATCAGTACCATATTGAAAGTATACCCCAACACGGCTTCTTATGCATAAGCACTCCCTCTGTCTTTCTGTTGAAAAATATGTTGAGTATTTCTCCTAACTGCACTTTAAAAATAAAACTTGCACAAAGCAGAGAACATGAGTGAATTCTCTGACGTCCCATCAGAAAGGATATCTTTTTAGAAACGTTGTTTTCATGCCATTATTATAGAAACCACCTGTCACAGGAGCTTTGGGGGTACCTGGAAGTAGCTTAAATAATTCACACCCTGTTCTGTTGGAAGGGACAATTCTGATCCACCCAAAAACATGCGTACTTGTTAGGTAACTGCCAGGATGGTCATTTTTCCTAAACTAAAAGACAAATATATTTTGCAAAGTACGTTGTCTTTGTGCAATGTTATAATCTTCATTAAGGCAGTTTACCTGAACATTAATTCTATGCGTACTGGGTACATGGATTCAATAAAACTGAACATTATAACTCATTCAAGTTTCAACGGAAGATCTAAAAGGCCTCTGAAATTATCTTTGGAGGGAGAGCGAGATCACCACAAACCTTGAAAGACTGTTTGAGGAAAATTTTCCTAACTAAGGAACAGTCTGGGGAATCAATATTCATAGTCATCTTCACACATTTCTGTCCTAGTGCTTACTAATTTGCTGGTTTTTAAATTTCATGCCTTTGGCCCATGTCCTTCTCAATGTTCACTATAAAATTTACTAACATTTGTATAACACATGTTGTTCATATCATAGTATCCTGTCTAACCTTCCTAATTCTCATAGAGAATTCTCATTAGAATTCTCTCATTAGAATTCTATGAGAATTATTACTCAATTCCCATTCTGTAGGTCAGAAAGCTCAAGATAGAGGGATCAGGTGATACGGCTGAATTCATACACTCGGTGAGTGAACAGCTAATCTGGGACTACTAGAACCTCAGACTGGATTTTATATTATGAACCATTTTTACTAGACTCCTGCTGCAATCCTAGCCATCCTTTTAAAACCCTAATGGCACCTAGGCCTTAAACAGGCCCTTCATTGCTTCAGTAGAAAGAACCTGTCTTCTCTGAACTCCTTTCCCTTGTCACACACTGACGCGCGCCAGTACCCGAAACTGACACAGTTTATCACCCTGTGCCCTGGCCTTTACACTGAATGTTATTATCTGCATATATACTCTAAATATATGTGTATGCACATACACGGCCCAAATTCTAACATGCTATATTTTGAAAAATTAAAGATATCTTCATTCAAGCTTCCTAGGACAGGGACCACATTATTCTCTGTGCCCCTGCAGTGCTCAGCACTGCTCACAAAACCTCACGGGCACAGCCCTTAACACTTGGCTGAGTAAGTCCTATCACGGATGGTGTCATACGCTCTTTCATCAACAGTGTTATAGAAACGCAGAGTAGCACGCCGTACTCTGCAGGCTTTAAATCTAAGTAGACGTTCAGTCCGCTCTCCTACACGGGCTGGCATCAGAAACCGAGACGTCTTCCCCTTCACCACTCAGGCCTACTGCCTTTATGGAGCCTGTGTGATGAGCTGTCCATAATTCTGAAGGGGAGGAAGGGTCACTTAAGAATGTGTAGAATTTTTTACCCAAATGCCCAAACTGCCATCAGAGAGATTACGTTTAAGAACTGTCAAATGAACAATGTCTTTGCCTTTTTTCCATTGTCCCCCAGAGATAGGGTCTCACACGGTCACTCAGGCTGGAGTGCAGGGGTGTGACCACAGCTCACTGCAACCTAGAACTCCTGGGTTTAAGTGATCCTCCTGCCCCAGCCTCTCAACTGGCTAGGAATATAGGCATGTACCACCATACCTGGATAATTTTTTTATTTTTTTGTAGGAACTGGGTCTTGCTTATTATGTTTGGTCTTAAACTCCTGGCCTCAAGTGACCCTCCTCACCTCCCAAAGTACTCAGCTGACAATGTGCTTTCTATGCATGACATAAATCAGGCCAGCACAGTGGCTTACGCTGTAATCCTAGCATTCTGGGAGGCTGAGCCAGGAGGACTGCCTGAGGCCAGGAATTAGAGACCAGCCTGTGCAAGAGTGAGACTCCATCTCTACAAAACCAAAAATATTAGCTAAGTATGGCAGTATGTGCCTTTGTCCCAGCTACCCCCTCCCCAGAGCAGGGAGGACTGCTAGAGCCCACGGGTTTGAGTTTGCTGTGAGCTATCAGGTCACTGCACTCCAGCCTGGGAGACAAAGCAATACCCAGTCTCACAAAAAAAGAAGCTGGACCCTCGGGGAAACATGAGCTACTGAGGTGAATACAACATCTCCTATAAGGGAATATATTTTGACTAGTTAATATTTCCCCCAAGATTCCACACAAAATGCTACTTCAGCTGTACCACTAATGAGATCATTTTCTCATGGACAAATGACTGACTTCACCAGATAGATAAATTTTTTTTCTGACAAAAATGTTAAGCCAATGTGGGTTAGTGGTTTTGCAATTTTGGTAACACAGAGAAATCAAATAGATGTAATGTGAACAAGTACAAGGCAACATAGATGGAAAAAGATCTCCCATTACTGACTACAAACTGAGTCCTGGGAAGCACAGTGGAGTCCATAGTTATTTTTTATTTTTGGTTTTTTCTGAGACAGAGTCTTACTCTGCTGCACAGCGCAGTGGTGTCATCACAGTGCACGGCAGCCTCAGACTCCTGGGCTCCAGTGATCCTCCCCTGCCTCAGCCTCCTGCCACCACACCCAGCTTATTTTTTAATTTTTAGTAGAGACAGGATCTCACTCTTGCTTAAGCTGGTCTCGAACTCTTGACCTCAAGCAATCCTCCTTCCTCCTGCTTTGGCCTCTCAGAGTGCTAGGATGACAGGCGTGAGCCACCCTGCCCAGCCTAGTGTTATTGTTTTTAAAAGCTATTGGTCCAAATTGGCACTACCATAGGCAAGGGGGAGGGAAAACTTTGAAACTTGGCATCTGTCTGAAAAAGAAAGGTGTAGCGTATCTGAACCTAAAATTACCAGGCCAAGCCACAGTTGCCACATGCCAGTAAATACCTAACACACACTGCGAGGAGAATAACAGCCCCCAAATTTCAGAGATTAAGAGACATACTATGAGGGAGGCGGGACTTTCACTATCTAAGCGAAAATCTCAGCAAGTATTCCAGCGCGTCTATTATCTTCCCGACGCTGTGTGATTTCTGCCCTGTAAGCATCCCTGAAAACCGGAACATCTGCTCAGTCAGTCATCGAAGTAACTGAGTCAGAAACTGTGGCCACAAATAGCAATCAGTTTAAGTACGCACCGCCCCCTCCGAAGAGCAGTGTTAACCAAACTCAGTTTAATGCACAAGCTCCTGAAGGTAACATAGAACTCACGCCCCTGTTTCACATTAAAAACCTTATTTATGACTACAGAACAAACTTACGAGTACAACAGCAATTCTCTATATTAATTGCTTATGTGTATATTTTTGATGAATGGGTACCACTTTTTTTTTTTTGAGACAGAGTCTCATTATGTCGCCCTCAGCAAAGTGCCATGGCGTCACAGCCCACAGCAACCTCAAACTATAGGGGTTAAGCAATCCTCTTGCCTCAACCTCCCAAGTAGCTGGTATTACAGGTGTCTGGCTATTTTTGTTGCTGCAGTTGTCACTGCTGATTTTAGCAGGCCCGGGCTGGGTTAGAACCCACCAGCCTCAGTGTATGTGGCTGGGGCCCTACCCACTTAGCTATAGGCGCCGCCCATGGATACCATTCTTAGAAACTCATTTTTTCCTATGTTTACATTTGTTCTGAGTGTGGAGTGAAATGTAATTTTACGTCTGTTGACTTAATAACAAAGCAAAAGGTTGTATTTTGTATGTCACCCTCTCGCCACTTTGCGTTTCTGATAACTGACTTACTGTATTTTATAAAAATCATAGTATGCGAGAGACTGGACAATTTAAGCTCAACACTGACAAGTTTGAGAAATACTGGGACAGACAAGTATGCAATTACTACACATGTCAATCAAGGTCAGGAATAAATATGTACTGATAAATGTATTATTCTGCAGATAGCTTTTAAATTTTCTAACTTTTCATTATGAAAACTTTAAACATATATGAAAGTAGAGACAATAGTTCATGAATCCCCAAGATTCAAGAGTTTTCAACACCTTGCCATACTTGTTCCTTTTATCCTTTTTTCTTCCATTCCTTTTTGTTTTTGCTATAGTAACATAAAACACATTTTGACATCATTTTGTTTTGCCCTAACTACTTTCGTATGATATCTCTTAAAAATAACACTTTCTTTACACACTGCAATATCATTGTCACACCTCATGTAATTATCCCTTAATATCATTTATACGAGTCTGAATCTGATACTCCCTAGTCAGCTTATTTGAATCAGGATCCAGAGCAGATAAGCGTTTTGCATTTGCTTTTCTGCGCAGCCCTTTTATTTGGTCACAGTTCTCCCACTTTCACTCTCCCCCTTTTGCCACTGACTTGAGCAAACTGGGTCGCCCGTCCTAAGTCTGGATCTGTCTTCTCCTTCCTCATGATCCCGTTGAACTTACTCTTTAATCTCCCTCATTCCCTACAAATTGGAATCCAAATATAATGGACCGAATAGATTCCAGTTTAACTCCTTTGGGGGTGTCAAGAATGGTTCCCATACAAGGAGGAACAGAACATCCCATTCTTCTTTTAAGAGTGGTAACAAAGGCAACAGTTCTGTGGGTGAAAGCCTGGTCCTTTAATGAAAGAGTCTCATCAATCTTTTTCCTAATATCATGGTTCTCAAACTCTAGTATACTGCAGAACTCTCAGAGTTTCCGATAGAGTTGGGCTTGGAAAGGGCCCAAGAATTTGTATTTTTTTTAAAGAAGTATTGAGGAGACAGGCTGCCTGGGTTCAAATTTTGTCTCTATACTTGCTAATGATGTGACCTTGAGCAAATCACTTAACCTCTTGAATCCTCCATTTGCTACTCTCAAAACGGAGATAATAGTAGAAACCAACTTGCAAGGTTATGGTAAGATTAAATTTAAAAATCCAATTAAAAAAAAAAAACACCTCTGCATAATGCCTGGAACATATAAGCACTCAGAAACGTGAGCTGTTACTCTTCAATTACCATTACTATCACCACTGTTGTCATATTGTCAGGGCTTGACTCAATCTGCCCTCCTTCCCTAACTATTATTCACCCACCAGCCCCCTGTGATACGGTTTCCATGTTTCACTCCACTGGAATCGCTTTAAAGTCAGACAATTCCCCTAGGCTAAAGCCAATTAATTACCTTTTCTCGGTTCTCATTCTTTTATGACCTTTAAGTATTAAATTATATTTAACACTTAATTGGTCTCCAAAATAAACATCTCTCCCTGTAGATTCTCTGTTTGCCTGGTTTTCCTCCAACTCCTTCACTAATTGGCTCTTCTCCTAACTATTAATACATACAATTACCACAGTCAATCTAGGTCTTTTGTCTTCCTTTTTCTATGTTCTTTCCTTCATAGAATGAATCAACTATCACCTTCGTGTGGCTAACCTTTGACCTACTTGATTCTTAGCCGATGTTAATTCTTGTTGACCATCTTCTCACTTAGTGCTGTCTCAGGGGCCGCTTTGCTCACCTCATCTCACTCTGGTCAGGGACCTTCTGCTCACAGACCCTACTCATAATTTAATGAAGATCACATTAAAATATGACTGCACAAACACACACACGAATTTCTGCACTCAATTTCAAGGGAGGCATGGCTATAAAATCTCAGGTTTAATACCCAGTTGAGAAATTCTGCCCTGGGGGATTTCATTCATTGCTCGGAATTTTTATAAAAATAATCTCCACGTTTGCCAAGCACATCTGACCCCTCAACAGTTACTTAATTGTGCATCTACAAAGCCTTTCTTTCTGTTCCTGCAATGTTATCAAGACTGAGCTCAATGTTCTTTGTATAAACTTCATTGCCACCTGCTAAGTCACTATCATCTTATAGCCAGCCATTCAACCTCAGAAATTCAAAAGTCATCTTCTACTAAGCCCTAAATTTAGTAGCGCTTAAGCCCCAGTAAGTTCCAAGGTATACAGCATTAAATTACATAAAGTATAATTAATCTAATATTTTCACTCTGCCCTTAAAGATAACAAGCCTAAATTTCACAGCACAGTGCCTGACACGTAATAAATGTTAGCTCCTATCCTCATCACCGTGACTACTGAGTGGCATCCCTTTTCTTCCCCCAGGGACAAGAGGCAGCTTCCCAGCATCTTCTCAACGTGGGGAAACTCAGATAACTGAATTCCCTTAAGCTTCAGGGATGTCAAAAGTCTTTTCATGATCACCTTTCAGCCTCCTATTCTTCATTCAGAAATTATCAGCCTTCCTCAACAATGTGAATAATAGCCTCAAAGATTAATAATTTATGCAATTAAATATTTAATGTTATGTTAAAAGGATTTAATTCGTAATTTCATCACTTTGTTACTTGGGAGTAAAGCAAAAAGGCTGACACCGATTTAACACTGTATGCTTAATAGAGTCTTTTAAGAAAACCTTCAATTAGATCTTGGTCAGAGGTTCCTAACCCACACATCTGCAAAGAGTTCACATTTCTAATTAATAAACTGGAAGAGAAACAATGTTTTCAGAATGACTATGAATCCCGAGGCTCCAACAAGGTAATTAAAACTGGCTCATTTGCTCTCTTAAAGATCTATTATTTTCTTTCTTTTTTTAAATTTCAGAGTATTACAGAGGTATACATGTTTTTGGTTACACACATCGCTTTTATAAAAGATCCAGTATTTTGATTCCCAGACCCAAATTAATACTAACCTTTCCCTCTAACAGTTCTTTCTTCTAATCAGTACAAAAAAGTTACTGTGAAAAAGACCCCTTCCTGTAGATCAAGACTCTCGTCTCCGTCAGCTCAGCCTCTGCTAGCTCTAATCAATCACTCTCAGAACATAACTAAGAAAGGAAGGCCCATTACATAAAATAAAAACATGAACAAGAATTTTTGAGCACATTATGTATGGACCAGCTGACACGTGAATAGTGTAAGGAAACGGATTAGGTGTCTGAACTGTACTGGCTTAGGATAACCTAGGCTATCCTACTTTTAAATACTAGATGACAATATTATTCATAATATTAAACTTTTAACCTTGAGACATATTTGTGATTATGAAACTACAGATTATAGAACGTTTTGCTTTTCTGTTTGTTTTTCTAAGTATGTAATCATTTCAAATTGTGTGTTTGACAAAAATTAAGGAAATTGTTGCTTGTGGTAAACTCTGGCAATTTAATTGTGCTTTCAAGCAATTTCCCTACATTAGACTGTTCGCATCTGTTAGATTCAGAATCAGTTCTTCAGGCTATGTGGAACTACTGAAGCAAACCAGGGTCTTTAGTTACACAGAGTAAAGTTCTAAAGATTATTTACAATTAACTTTCATGTCTGTATGTTCCAATTTTCAGCAACAATTAAAAGCAAATATAGTCAAACTTTTCTAAAATTGTTTATAATCCTCACATTGAAGCCCATAGGTTGTCATATATGATGATAGTAACAGATTTCAAACGAACAGATGACTTCAAAAATTTTCATGCCTTCAATAGAACACGTAAGTAAAATGCAGCTCTGGATTTGTTTTACCAGGGAGATTTCAAACTATAATAGAAGGAGGGTATAGAGTCAGACAAGCCTGATTTTGAACCCAGGCTCTATTTTTCACTGCTGTGTCACCTTGGACAAGTTATTGAGGTCCTGGATCACTATGATTTCTCAGTAATAACCCCCAAGTTTTGTTCTTGGTGCATATGAATTCTAACTCAAAGGCAAAGAACCCTTACCGAGGGTTTTACTCCACCTCTATCCTGGTGGCTTCTGCCACACACAGCGATTTCTTGATCCTGTCACAGAGAATATCCTGATGTCTGCAACAGCTAATAGGAGCCTTGTACTTACAACACAGAATATATGTTAGGAAAAAAGTTGTAATTCCAATTTTGAAATGTTTCTCAGGGCAAATCAAAGATTATAAACACGTACAAAACCAATATTTTTTAGCCCAGTTTCTGTCCACGTATATGGATGTTTACAAAAACCCTAAACAACTTAGTTATCATTCAGAATAGAATCAATTAAATAAGAGTGATGAGCACAGTAACCAACAGGATGACTCGGGGCCTCAATTACACTGACTCTCCAGGTCAATGTCAAAGCACTACGGTGCTCTCTCCCTCGTGGAATAAAATTAAGGAAGAAAGTTAAAGTTCTACGAGGTTAAAGTACAAATTCCATTAACTCACTTGTTCAACAAACATTTGAATGTCAGTCATTATGCCTGGCTTTACGCTCTCATGAAATTTCTCAGTGGAGAAGAAGACAATAAATAAATAAACAGGCAAACACAAACTGTAATTTCAGGGTGTGGCAGATGACAGGGAATAGGATGATTAATTGGAAAGTATTAATATCTGGGTGAGGCCACTTTAGATGGCGTGATCATGAGAGGCTTCTAGGAGAAGGCACCATTTCAACCCGGGCAAAGAGCTTCCTAGGAAAGGACAAAGCATGTTCATGAAGCCAGAAGGAGACCACTGAGGCTGAGGTGTGAAGAGCAAGGCGGGAGTGAGGTGTACAATGAAACTGAACAAGTCAAACTCAGCGAGAATTGATAGGCTAGAGGCGGGAACCTGTACCTTATACAATTTAAAAAACTGTGAAAGCTTTTACACAGGCGACAGATCTGATCTAATTTATACTTTAAAAGCACTTTAAAAAAATCTGAAACTCAGAAGTCCAAGTCTATAAGCTGTACAGCCTCATTAAGCAAAAATTACAAGAAAAACTTTAAGCACCTGTATGAGACGAGTTCTAACAGCTGATGTGAGAGCCACAAGAAAATAAAATTCAGCCCCTAACGCAAACGGATTTACAATACATATGAGAAAAGAAAGTTAAATAATAACAACTTTACTCCGCACTTCAAGAAGATAATAGGGATGTCACGAGGCGACATGGGCTTGCAGACAAGATGAGACACTGTCTGACACATCATCAACTCTCTTGAGACGTATGATAGGTGGGGATTTGAAATTTATTTTGCTATAGATAGTAACATTTCATTAACTGTCCTAGAACTGTCTTTTAGGCAGTGATTTAAAAAAACATAATGTCAACTGAATAGCCTGGGAAAGTGCCCAGTCATGTTTAAAACCACCAGATGATGACGATGATGTCATTTGGATGGTATTAAACAATTCCAGAAAATTCCCCAAATAGGTACTCTCAGCCCACCTATTTTTATCATCTCTCCAGGACCTCAAAGTCTGTTGCAAATTAATTCTGAGTAATGACTATGACTGGACTGACAAGTGAGTCACTCTGAGCTGAACTACTGATGTTGTGTGCTATTTACTCAATTGATGGTAGTGTTATAATAATATTTATAAATGCAATCTGGTCACACTTCTAACACATTCTTTACACAGATAAATACATCCAGATAGCTATTTTGATATGCAATTATTTCTAAAGAAGGAAAGAAATGTAATCAAAAGAACAGACTCTGGTTTACTAAACCAGGGAATTTTGGGGAATTCGGAATTCAAATGTCAAATGTGCAGAGTAAGACACTGATGAAGGAAGCAGCTTTGTCAACTTTAATATTTTGGTTTCTGTATAGATTAAAGATATTTACACTTTTTTGCAAATATTCAAGATCTAAGACCTTGTCATCATTCATTAACAAATGCAACAGCAACTATATCTCTTTCATTTCTTCCTTGAATTCTTCAGGTGAATTGAAAGAATAAAAACCAATGAAGCCATGCTAGATCGGTTCATTCAGAAACGGGCACCAGGGACCCAGGAGTATAGATTAAGCTATACTGAGTAGTAGCAATTTTTCAACGAAGCTTTTGCAATAAAGTTAGCTAAATAGTAAATCCAGGTTCTTGGGAAAACCAATTTGTAAAAGGTCCAACCCCTGAGTTTATTAGGCAGTGGCTTGATGATGAGGTAGGCTGAGAAAGGTCCCACACAGCAAGCAGTAAAGACATTGTGAGGTCACATGTTAGCAAGGAGGAAGACAAGGGTGACTGGGGAAGGTACAGCTGGCCAAACAAGACTATCTGCTCAACCATCTAGACATCAAAGGGGATGGCTACTTCAGGGACAAACGATATTATTATGTTGCAATTATCTGCAGGAGATAGCTGTTCCCATTTCTTCATTCCCTCCCGTGACAGCATTCCTTCCCCACACACTTTCTCGTCTGACTTGGCAGCTCCTCCCAGCAGGACAGGTGGCACACACCCCAGCCTTTTCACTCTTGCTCTTTGGGAATGTGTGGGGTTTGATTTGGTCCCTTACGTTTCTGCTATCACGAGAAGAGCATGCCCACACTGAGAAACACAGACCTGAACTGGAACCACCACTCCTGAGCTGCGGGCAAAGAATACTTGTTGATGTAAACCACTAAATTTGGGAGGCTGTTTGTTATATAACATCATCACAGTAGAAATATGAATGATATACAATTTCTGATATTGGAAAAAGTCCGCTCAGCTGTAAAATTCACAATTGTACATAGAGATCGTGTGAACATTCTTGCTACATAATGTGTGACTGTGTCTTCCTTAACTATCGCACACACTTGTATTTCTTCCACATACTGGGATAATGTCTTTAGATATTAAAACCAACCTGACTGGCCTTGGAAAACATATGGCTGGGAACTCCTTAAGTTGACCATATTAATTATTGGCTCCAATCACCCTACCTCTATGGTTTATCTCACAAGTGTACAAGTGAATCTTTCTAAAAGTAGAACATAGATGTTTTAACACAATAACTAAGAAAATGACATGAAGGCTATGTTAACCAGTTTGATGAAAATATTTCAAATTGTATATGAAAATGCCACACCGTACCCCATGATTGCATTAGTGTACACAGCTATCATTTAATAAAAAAAAAAAAAATAAAGAGCTCTAATCCCATTCATGGGGGCTCAAGACCTAATCACCTTTCAAAGGCCCCACCACCAAATACCTTCATATTGGGATTAGGTTTCAGCATACGAATTTGGGGAAGAAATAACCTTTCAGTCTATAGCACTAAGAATTGTATCTCTTACATCTTCTCTTCTCAGCCAGGACAAGAACCAGACTGCCCACCTCAGCACAGCGCTGCGGATGTGTGGATGCTTTGATGATTGGGTGGTCTGTGCTCACGTCCTGTAACTCTCCTCACAAGTTCCCCAGTTGATCCTTTGATCCACCCCCATTTCTCCACAATTCTACATGTGCCAATTCTCTACACAGATGCAAACCTTTATTTATACTTTAACATCTACTAGTCCAGGTATATTTATTCTGATGCATGTAAAATATTCAGAAAGTGATACCAAAAACTGTGCATATGTGATTATGTGCTGTTTTTCTGTGGGGAGGGCCCATGGCCTTCACAAGATTCTCAAAGGAGTCTGTGACCCCCCAAAATGTTAAGAATTATCTGGAAACTTCACAAGGCCAGGATCGTATCTCTCTTATTCCTTTGCTTTTTCTCTAGCTTTTAACTGACAAACACATAGTAGATACTTCAGAACACAGCTGGACCCTGACCACTTGTCTGCTTTGACTGTCATCATATTTGGTCAAGCCGGTATTTATCCACCTTGCCTAGCAGAAGCTTCCTAAATGACATCTCAATTTCTGCTTTTGCCCCTTAGAATCTACTATTCATACAGCAGAGTGATCTTGACTTTTAAAATCAAATCATGTCATTCTCTTGCTTAAATCCTTCAGTGACTTTCCATTACACTTAGAATAAAATCCAAACTTCTCAGTCTGGCCTCTGCCTGGCTCCCCAGTCTTACCCCACACCACTCTCCTCCTCTCTTCCTGTGCTCCAACCTGGTTCCTGTTCCTCCAATTTGCTAATCTCTTTCCTCTCTGTCTTGGTAAAAGGCTCCTAGGAAAACTCCTTTCCAGAGACTAAATCTCTTGCAATTCAATTAAATTGAAAAATGAGAGTTTTCTTTATTTGGTCATCAAACTGTATTATTAAGTAGTTGAAGTTTGTTTAAATTATAGAGTCATTCAATATTGTATTTGAAATGTTATGTATATGATTTGATTTTAGCTATGCATTTTAAAAAGGTCAGTGAAGCCAGGCATGGTGGCTCATGCCTGTAATCTTAGCACTCTGGGAGGCTGAGGCAGGTAGATGGCCTGAGCTCTGGAGCAAGAGCGAGACCCCATCTCAAAAATTAATCAGGCATTGTGGTGGGCGCCTGTAATCCAGCTACTTGGGAGGTGGAGACAAGAGAATTGCTTGAGCCCAAGAGTTTGAGGTTGCTGTGAGCCTCTGTTGACGCCATAGCAACAAAGTGAGAGCCTGTCTCAAAATAAAAAAATAAAAATAAAATATAAAAAGATCAGTGAGGAACAACTTCTTCTTCTTCCTCCTCCTCTTCCTCTTCCTCTTCCTCTTCCTCTTCCTCTTCTTTCTTCCTCTTCCTCTTCTTCTTCTTCCTCTTCTTCCTCCTCCTCCTCTTCTTCCTCTTCTTCCTCCTCCTCCTCCTCTTCTTCTTTTTAGATAGAGTCTCACTCTTTTGCTCAGGTTAGAGTGCCATGGCATCGGCCGACCTCACAGCAACCTGAAACTCCTAGGGTCAAGCAATCCTCCTGCCTCAGCCGCCCAAGTAGCTGAGATTATAGGTGGCTGTCAGAACACCTGGCTAATTTTCCCATTTTTCTAAAGATGGGGTATTGCTGTTGCTCAAGCTCGTCTCACATTCCTGAGCTCTCCCTGCCTGGGCCTCCTAGAGTGCTAGGATTGCAGGAGTGAGTCATTGCACCTGGCCTGGGACTTCCACTTCTACTCATGAAGTATGAACTGCTATAGAGATCATCCTGCAAAACACACCACACACACACACACAAGAAAACTAAACAAATACATGAAACAACTGTTTTTGCACATTGGACCATAGGTGCAAGATTATGATCTCTGAAAAAGTGAAATAAATGAGTTGATTCCCAGCTTACTGTCTTACTGCTGTGTGAGTGCCCCAAACAGAGCCCAGTGGTCTCACTGAGTTTAGCAGACAGAGTTTGGAGTTTAAGGAAGCCAAGGCAGCTAGACTCCTGGAGAGAGTTCTAGGGAAGGGGGAGTTTGGTAGGGGTGGGGGATATATGTACCTAAATATCTGTCTATCAATAAATCTAAAGATAGAGGTATACAAAGATACAGTTATATTCCCCCACAGAACTTCAGAGGGACCTTTGAGTGGGTATTGTCTGCCCAACTCCTGGGTGAAACTGTAGAAACTCCAGGAGGTTGGGGGGAAAAACAATCAGAAGCAGAAGACTGAACAATTGTTGTGGCTTAACACAAGGCTGGGAATAGTTTGTTTTTCCATCATCCAGAGTGGAGAGACCTCTTAACACTTTATTGGGTAGAGTCTTCAGAAGGATAGAGACTAAATTAGCCCAGAAGCTTAATAGCAAGACAAAAAAGGAAAAAGACAAATCAAAAGTAACTTAATTATGTGCCAGAATAAAGTCCATATTCTTTTTTGTTGTTGTTGTTGACACTAGGTCTCACTCACTCTATTGCTCAGATTAGAGTGTAGTGGCATCATCTTAGCTTACCACAACCTCAAGTAGGTTCAAGTGATTCTCCTGCCTTGGCCCCCCAAGCAGCTGGGACTATAGGGGTACACCAACAGATATAGCTAGTTTTTGCTATTTTTTGTACAGACAGGGTTCGTATGTTGCCGGGCTGGTCTCAAACTCCTGGGTTCAAGTGATCCTCCTGCCTTAGTCTCCCAAAGGGCTAGGATTACAAGGCTGAGCCATCACACCTGGCACAAAGTCCACACTCTTTAAAAGAATACAACAATGTCTAGCACCCAATAGCCCAGAATATACAATGTTCAGCATCCAGTAAGAAATTACCAGGTAGTCAAATAAACAGGAAAAAGTTACCCATAACCAAGAGAGAAATCAAGCAATAGAAACAGATTACAAGGCTCGGTGCCTGTGGCTCAAGTGGCTAAGGCCCCAGCCACATACACCTAAGGTGGCAGGTTCGAATCCCCAGCCCAGGCCCGCCAAACAACAATGATGGCTGCAACCAAAAAATGGCTGGGCATTGTGGCAGGCGCCTATAGTCCCAGCTACTTGGGAGGCTGAGGCAGGAGACTCTCTTGAGCCCAGGAGTTGGAGGTTGCTGTGAGCTGTGATGCCATGGCACTCTACCCAGGGGGATAGCTTGAGGCTCCATCTCAAAAAAATAAAAAAAATAAAAAAATAAAAAAAATAGAAACAGATTAAAAAATTCAGAGATAATGGAATTAGTATACAAGGACCTTAAAATAGTCAATATACCACATCTTTACAAAAAATAAAAAATTAGCTGGGGATGATGGTGTGTGCCTGTAGTCCCAGCTGCTTGGGATTGGTAAGCCTTCATGGTTTTAAATATAAATCATCAGGATGATAAAAATGTCTGTTGCATGCAAATGAGATGACTGGTGGATTGGGGGGGGTTCCCTAGATGGCTTTAGGATGGGGACTGGTCATCGGAAAGACCAAGGCATTGGCTCAGCGCCCATAGCTCAGGAGTAGGGCACCAGCCACATACACGGAAGCTGGCAGGTTCAAGCCTGGCCTGGGCCAGTTAAACAACAATTACAACTGTAACCAAAAATAGCTGGGCATTGTGGAGGGAACCTGTGGTCCCAACTACTTGGGAGGCTGAGGCAAGAGAATCACTTAAGCCCAAGAGTTGAGATTGCTGTGAGCTGTGACACCATGGTACTCTACCCAGGGTGACATAGTGAGACTCTGTCTCAAAAAAAAAAAAAGAAAGAAAGAAAGACCAAGGCATTAAGGAGCTGGAACTTTCAGGGTCATCTCAAACCTCTGATAAGGGAGATGATGGGCTAGAGATTGAGTTAGTTACCAATGGGCAATAATCTATGTTATGAAACCTCCATAGAACACCCTAATCTGTGGGATTCAGGGGGCTACTGAGTTGGGGAACATGTCAAGGTCCCGGGAGAGTGAAGCAACCCCAGACAGCACGGAAGCTCTTTGCACACCCTTTCTCACCCCACCAATGCCTTGCCCTAAGCACCTCTTTCATTTAGCTGTTTCTGAGCTGTCTCCTTTAATAAACCAATAAATGTCAGAAAGAATTTCCTGAATTCTGTGAGCTGTTCTAGTAAATTATTGAACTTGAGGAGGGGATCATGAGAACTCTCAACTGACAGTTGGCCAGTCAGAGGACTAGGACTTGTGACTGGTGTCGAAAGTGGGGGCAATCCTGTGAGATCTGACACTAACTCCAGGTAGTATCAGAATTAAATTAATTATTGGGGCTCAGCACCTATAGCTCAGCAGCTAGGGTACCAGCCACATACACTGGAGGTGGCCGGTTCAATCCAGCCTGGGCCTGCCAAACAACAATGAAAACTACAACCAAAAAATAGCCAGGCATTGTGGTGGGCACCGGTAGTCCCAGCTACTTGGGAGGCTGAGGCAAGAGAATCACTTAAGCCCAAAAGTTTGAGGTTGCTGTGAGCTGTGATGCCATGGCATTCTACCCAGGGCAACAGCTTGAGACTCTGTCTCAAATAAATAAATAAATAAATTGAATTGAATTGAATTGGTGGATACCCAGTTGGTGTCTGAAGAGATGGAGAATTGGTTGGTATGAAGAAAAAATCCACACATTTGGTGTTAGAAGTGTTGTGAGTAGGGGCGGTGCCTGTGGTTCAAAGGAGTAGGGTGCCAGCCCCATATGCTGGAGGTGTGGCGGGTTCAAACCCAGCCCCGGCCAAAAACTGCAAAAAAAAAGAAGTGTTGTAAGTGAAAACCAGCTTCCAAAATCCCGTATTCCTAAAATTACTACCTCCATTCGGTCAACAATCAGCAAATGCTTTGTGGTCACGTATTTGGATTAATATATCTGTTAAGTGCTTATTTCAGGCAGTATTTCTTCACCTTTGCATGGACATAATATACCTTTACCTAGTTAAGGATGGGGCACGTTGACAGACTGGCCATCGTGCACAATCTTAGCAGACCAGATCTTAACTGCATCCAACTGTCTACAGGAACGCAGGTATGACAGCAGATCTATGACTTCCTTCTCAGAGGAGATTCATTTGACACACTAATTTAAAGACATACACATACTCAAAGAGAAGCTCATAAAAGAAAAAAGATGAGTCATTGTCCCACATAAAGTACAAGGTACAAGTACAAGTACTCGAGAAAATTTAGTTGTTCCTTCCTGATGCTGTCAAGAAATACCTATCGATCCTGTTAGCACCCACAATGCTAAAACATCTTTTGGGGTTCTGAGGCAACAAATTCCTCTTTTACAAATTTTACTTAATCTCGGTTTTGCTATTCTTCACAAACTGGCCGGCCTGAATGGGACCCTCTAAGACAAAAGCCTTAGGCTCGGCGCCTGTGGCTCAAGTGGCTAAGGCCCCAGCCACATACACCTAAGGTGGCAGGTTCGAATCCAGCCCGGACCCGCCAAACAACAATGAAGGCTGTAACCAAAAAATAGCTGGGCGTTGCGGCGGGTGCCTGTGGTCCCAGCTACTTGGGAGGCTGAGGCAGGAGACTCGCTTGAGCCCAGGAGTTGGAGGTTGCTGTGAGCTGTGAAGCCACGGCACTCTACCCAGGGGGATAGCTGAGGCTCTGTCTCAATAAAAAAAAAAAAAAAAAAGACAAAAGCCTTCTAGAATCTGCTCCAACTGCAAGGCACTGGACCCGACTATTAGTGCCTTCCAGAAATTCTTTCATTGCTTTAGCAAACTCTTCCTGTGCTTCTGGCATCTCAGGTCCACTCAGCACGGCCATAAGTTTTCCATGGGCTTCCATTATAAGAAATTACCCCCCTCAGCTCCATGCTATACATTATTAGAATGATAATTGCTTGGCTGCATACTGGACTCTTCCAAAAGAAGGAAGCTCTTACAGGCCATAAGACCGT
>CAUYQV010031821.1:0-61370 GCA_963574575.1 Galagoides demidoff | reverse complement strand
ATATGCACTATTGCGTGTATTCATCACTTTTCATATTCCTTATTTTACTTATTTTGTTCATGGTTTTCTACTTTCCTAAGGCTTAATTTGTTAAATGATCTTTAGCCCTGATTATAATAGAGCATTCTTTTTTTTTTTTTTGAGACGGAGCCTCAAGCTATCCCCCTGGGTAGAGTGCCATGGCATCACAGCTCATAGCAACCTCCAACTCCTGGGCTCAAGCGAGTCTCCTGTCTCAGCCTCCCAAGCAGCTGGGACTACAGGCGCCCGCCACAATGCCCGTCCATATAATAGAACATTCTAAAATTGTTTTGAAACCAAAGGGTGCTCAGTTTAATGTCATATTTCTGTTAAGTATAGAAAGAGATGCCACTATTTTCTCCTATTAAAATAGTATTTTTTAAAAAGAAATTCCTAGTTGTTTGGACCAATATCTTTTTTTATTTCCCTTTAATTTTCTGCCTGGTTTCACATGAAGGTCTCTTTCAATGCTCACTCAACCCTAGTTTCTTTCTCTAACCAATAGCAATACAGAGGATTATAATCTCTAAGGTATAATTTTGCTATTATTTAAGTCCAATATTTGGTAAGTGCTAAATTCTCTGTTTCATTTGTACTATTTCTCCACATTTGACTGAAGACATATATAAATGTCCCTATATAGTGTTTTTGTGTCCTTCCTATCACTTATGATGCTTAATGTGTAGTTATAGAAATTTCTGTAAATTAGAGAGTAGGCTTTTAGGCCAAGTATCAAGGCTTTTGCAAAGTTTATTTTACTTAAGAAACTTTTATCTTTAAAATACTAAGTATCAAAAAAAAATCTAAAAAGTTCTAAACAGTCCAGATTCATAAAGCTAGATATATGGTGTCAATTTATAATGTATTTTGACAATTATCATAAATTTGCAAATTTCCTATGACCAAAAAGGTCTTTACTTTTCCAAAGCATTTCTATATAATTTTATAAAATTTTATACTAATATATTTTTTTCTTCTATCCTTTCACACTACCAAAATGAGTGTCTCACTTAATGATATCAAGTGGGCCTGTTGGAGAAATATGGTCATGTAATGTCTTATTCACATGATTTCATCAAATAGAAATATCTGTATGGCTTTCTGGATGGCTAATGATAGCATAGCCTTAATAATATTGTTTGCTTACTACTAATTAATTAAAATTGTTAATTTAACTCAGAATAACCTGTATTAATTTATAAGTGCAATCTTTTTTTTCTGAAAATCCAACCTCAAATTATATCCTTGCCTCTGACTAATATCACTTAGTATAAACTAATTATGACTAATTCTGATCCAAGAGCCACACAGAGGCTCTTAAGTTTTATAGGAATAAAACTGAGAAAACAGATTATCCATGTCAAGGTTCTCTCATTTTGCTCTAAGAGATTCAGTGTGCCCAGAAAAAGAAAAAAAAAAAACTAGGACATCTTTATAATGGGGGATTGAGTCCTGAATTGCTTATATGTGTATCTCATAGTTAACATAAATCTTGAGATGCAAATCTGCCTCCACTTACAGAAGGCAGTGAGACATGATATTTTATCTCCCAGTTTATCAGGTAATATGCTTTCATTCACAAGTGGCAGAATCTTCACCTTGCACTGGATTAAAAGATAAATAAATGTATTATCTCAAATGTTAGCTCAGAGATAAGGGAGTGTTCCAGGGTGAGGTATTTTAATAGCTCAGTGATGTGATCAGGAACCCGCTTTCTTTCACATGATCTTTTCTTCATTCCATAAAGTTGGCTACCTTTTGAGATTGGTAGCCGTAGCAATCTATGTAGCATAATTCCCAGAGGAAAAAGAGGTGGCTCATCTTCTCCCTGAGTAATGAAAAAAACATTTTTTATAAGTTCACAAGCAGACTTCCATCTGTGTCTTAATAGCTATATTATGTCATCTGACCATTGCCAAACTAATCAGACCCAATTTCTGATGCGTTGCATGACTATGGGAAGAGATATCTGAACAAATCTGTGGTTCCTTCAGGAAGATATAAAGTTTTAACAGTTATGGGTGAACTATCAAGGTGTTCAGTATACCTTGCTCTCTGGCAGCTGGGGCATAGGCACTATATGGAGACCCAAATTCTATTATCACCCACAATAAATAAAGTTGCGATGACAATATTTCATAAATTCAAACATATCAGATAATGGAAATGCGGTAATATTTTCAACATGTGTTTTCCATCTACTCGCATCTTGGCCTCTCCAGGATGACCAAAAAGATACTCTCTTTATAAAGACTTTAAGAATTATATTGACAGCAAATTCATAATCTTTTAAAAATGTTTTTGTGGATGTTTTATCTAATTTTTGATTATCGGTTAAAAATTCTAAACTTGAAACTTCTCTTGATTTTCATAGAGATGAGAGATTCCTTGGCTATGCAATGGGGAAAGAGCCCAAACAATAAGTGAAGTAGCATGCTTACATATAAGCAACAAGGTTAGTAGCAGTATTCCAAATGATCTGTTATATAGTGCCCTTTGGCTTTGGTTGAGTGATCATAGGATCCTTATGGCCAAAATAGATGGAAAGTCCATTAACTTCCTGTTTAATATGTCTTAATTTAAAGTCCCAACCCTGGTGAATGGACCCTGAATTTGAGTCAATGTTACATTTCTTAATTCTTTACAGTTATATGACCCTTGAATTGAGGGGACACTGAGGACCTCTCATAGACCTTGCAATTCTCTACTTAGTTCCCTTTGGATCCTAATTTTTTTTATTTTTTCTGTGTGCATCTCCTGCACTTTTGGTGTGCTTTACTTCTTTCTTTTTCTGTGAAAAACTACCTTTGGCTACTGAAACAGCTATGCCCACATGAGCAGAGAGCTGGAGATGCCTGAATGTTTATGTACCTTAAACAAATAACTAATGTTTGAGGGAGGATATGAAACCTCACCTCTATCATTTCTAGTAGAATATTTTGAGGTGTAACATACAATCTAAAGATTTCCTATTGGAATAAGATGACACGACCAAAAACTTGCACATCTGTCTAGTTTCTTCCCTATTCCTGTCTTGGTTCCTATGGTTCTTCAGTAGTTTTCCTTGGAGATGGTTCCTTAATATCACACAGTTCAACTGCATTATACCATCATAGAACCTAACAAGTTAGTAGCAACCTCACATGCCTTTGTAAGACACATGCTGAGAGACAGAGAGAAATAAACCCAATGAAAAAAATCATTCTAACATTTCTGAGTCCAGTGGTCTGGATGAAGATGAAATGCTCTTTCCAAAGCAGAGGACAGGATATGTATTTTAATGATAAAGAGAAAATAAAGCTTTGGAATACTTTTTTTTTATTTTGAATTCAACATTTGAGGGCACTACTCATTTTATACTGAGTTACTACAAAGGATACTTTGAATTAAATCCAGAAAATGCTTTCCAGAACAGACTACAAGAAGACCTTTCATTTGGACACACTGTCCAAATCACTCCCTTAATAAATCACTTGTACATTACTCCTTGTCACTAAGTTGTTTTCCAAATAACTCAATTCTTGAAGCACACTGTAATAGCAACACGAATTATTTGCAAATTTCTCCTAGCCTTCCACTTTAAGACTTACAGTTCTTTACTATGGCAAATTTATACTTGAGAAAGGAAAAGTCTGTATCTTTAAGGGACTTTTTTGAACTAATTGAACTAACACTACCTCATATGGATTGAGACTATCCATCCACTTTGCCAGAGTATAGGTTTGCAAGGGTCCTATTATAACTTGGGTTTTTTCCTACGTGTGCCTTATGGTAGAACCACAGTGATCTCAAAACACCCTGCATTCCATTCAGCAGTAGCTGACTGTGTGGTTTATAAATAGTCTCAATAAACAGCAGGTTCCCAAGTGGTTCTTGGACTTATGAAATATTGGCCTTTTCTGTTGCCCATGAGAAAGTGGATATCTCTGAAAGCATCTCTATGAACTACAACAATAAAGAAAAAAGGAACCTTGCATTCTTGGATGAATCACAAGGTCAATTCAAAGAATTTTTTCAAAGCACAAGTTGAGATGCCTATCAATATATATCATATATTCACGAACCCAGATTAACTAATGAAGAAGCTGGATTTGTGTCATAGAATGATAGAAGATTATCATAAATGTACTTAATGGGTGGCTGTCTCACATGGGGTTTCCTTACTGGAGTCAATCTGTATAGTCCCTGACATCTTGTCACAGCTATTGCCCTAAAAATAAACAAAAAACACAATGAGTGGAGAAAACAAAAACAGA
The DNA here is from genome assembly GCA_963574575.1 of Galagoides demidoff. Taxonomy (NCBI): domain Eukaryota; kingdom Metazoa; phylum Chordata; class Mammalia; order Primates; family Galagidae; genus Galagoides; species Galagoides demidoff. The sequence continues at coordinate 57,093 of CAUYQV010031821.1, read as the reverse complement.
ACCAAAAAAATACATGCTATTTGCCATTACCTGAAAGAGACAGACATTTTACCTCACAGCTATAAAACGTAAACCCAAATTTAAAACTGAACATTTCATTATCACACACTTCAACTGCATTATGCCATCATACTAATAGAATTCAACAATACAGTAGAAACCTCACATACTTTTGTACAACACATGCTGTCCAGAGTAAGAGACAGAGAGATAAACCCAATGCAAAAAAAAAAAAAATTCTAACACTTTTAATTTCAGTTTGTCTGAACCAAGTTAAAATATTCTCTGCAAAGTGGAAGACAGATTATATTTCCTCATAATAAGAAAACACAATAATGCTGAGGAATTCTCCTTTGATTTTGAATTCAACAATATTTAAGGATACTACTCATTCTATAATGAGTTAATACAAGGGGTCCTTTGAGTTAAATCCCGAAAAGGCTTTCTGAGCAGATGCACTACAAGCAGACTTTTCATTTGGGCACTATATCCAAGAAGATTCAATATTACCTAAAACAACTATGTTATATATATGGAATCTCTGGGAAGGTTTTATAAGTAAATAACAGTGTTTTTTTAGAAAGGCCACACTCTCTTCATGATTATATATATTAAATATGATTCCTAATTACATATTTAATGTAATACATATACATAATCATGAAAAAGGTATGACTTGCTATATGAAACTTTGGTGGATTCTGTACCGTCGACAATGGGACAATAGGTAACCACGTAAATGAAACTGCCCAATATAAACTAAATGTTTGTTTTCTGATTCACCGAAACCAATTATATGGTCAAGAGTGCTCCAAAATCTAGTATTATGAGCAAGATGATTCAAACTCTGGGAATGCTTACCCCTGCCTTATTGTTATACCTCCTTATTCTATGCTTATAGTTTTATAGGAAGTTTTATACAATCAGTGTACTGAGGAAAATATTTGAGCTTAGATTATAGATGGTTCTGCATCGTATCCTGACCCATGTCAGAGGTTGATAATCATACAATGTTTGATATAGATGGCCCAGAAGGATGCTATCAAAATGTAAAATCTTTCCAATGGGCAAAATTTTAAACACTCCATTTAATAGTTTTCTTTGCTTGTAAGAAAAGCTACCTGGGTGGCCACTGTGGGAAGGTCATGGCTGCTGGCTGGGCCGCCATTGTGGGAAGGTCATGGTGCTATTCAGGGTCCTAGTACAGGGCTGACTCTGATATGCCTGATGAGCTTGGGCAAACACTCTTGGGGTAAACTGAGAGGATCCTGCACTCCTAGAAATTGGTGTCAGGGGTACTGTGAGGCACACCTTCTAACGATTCTAGCAAGAACTTTAAGACCATGGCCCTGTGGGGACTGAATGCTGACGACAACTAAGGCACTGTCTGTGGGCAACTAAGTCAGGAAGACAGGGCCCTACGTCCTTAGCAACTAAAGAGTGGTTTCCAGGAGTGTGTTCTTGGTTTCCTAAGACCTCTGCGCCACCTTGTGGCCAAGACATATATTGCAACATTTATTTATTTATTTATTTATTATTTTAATGTTTGCTCCCTTTCACAGTTTTTTTTAAGTTGTTTTCTTTTCTCTTTTTTGTTGTTGTGGTTGTTGCTATTTCTGTTTTTTGGGGGAGTTTTGTTTGTTTCATTATAGTCTTAATGTTCAATTTTAATTTCTTTAATAGCAAGGACTTCTCCATTCTGTTATGGTATTTCAGCCCTTTTTATTCTCTCCTTCTTTATTTCTTGCCTTTTTTCACCCTCTTGGTTGAGATTTTCCTACATAGATCATCTTTTTCACATTAATTTCTCATGCAGCAGCTCTTTATCTTATATAGTTGTATTTTAAATTTTCTTTATCTACTTTTCTTTCTTTATTTTCTCTGAGTGCCAGGGGATCATGGCAGTGATCTGACTCAAGGAGGTCTTGAGTTCTTGGTCCATGGTGTCTTTCTAGCTTGGCAGAGTCAGTACATTCTTAAACTTGAAGAAATAACAAAAAGGCCAGAGGAAGTTGAAATTATTGGGTATGGATGCAGCAGTATCAGGTGTCCAGGAGTGTTATTGGATATTTAGCCAATAACTAGTGCTAGCAGAGGCATCTGAACCAGACTTTTTATATGTCTTTAATTTGGCTGAATTTGCAAATCAACTGCTTTTATTACTACATGTCTGTCATTTTATTAGTCTGTTATTGGGCTTTCCTCTCAGCTCTGTGAGCTTCCCAACGTTCCTCCAATAATTATTTTTCTATTTCTGATGGACAGTTTGGCAGTTTTTTGCAGCATAAATTTTGGTACTGAAAGTAACTTATCCTCTACAGATCGTTTTTTATTTCTAAAATGAAGAACATGAAGCAGACATTTTAAGATTTCTTCAAAATTAAATTTATTTGTAAAAAATATTTGATATATAAAAACACATGTTTTGGGGTTTTTAAAAAACTAACTCAATGATCCTAATCTGTCATTAATTTTATATCCATAGAAAAGAGCCTGATGGATTTTTAAATGTTAATATTATGGTTTAGAAATATTGTACAATAGTCTAAACATTCAATTTTTAAGTTATTTACTTAAATTATAAAATGAATCACATAGGCCTGTTGTGCAAGCCAATGTTTGCATGCGTGTGTGTTCATTTGTTAAATTTATTTTCTCATAGTCAATATTTCAATTGACAAATGAATAATACCTATCAAAATTTTGCATGGAAATGACCTTTAAGACTTAGTTTTTTCTAAAAAGAAGGCTACATTTATGTATTTTCATTCTTGGTAGGTTATTGTGTTAATCTGTTTATATATTACCAAGACTTAGAGGTATATTTTCTGAAGATGATAGCATGCGACTAATTCTTCAAAATATAATATATCCAGAAAGCTCTATTCTGTAAGTGTTTGACAAGCACCTTCTTGTCCCAGTCAGGAAAAAGAGATTCAAACAAGAAAATTAAGAGTTATTTGTACTATCGTAACATAAATAACTTCTGTTTGAGACTTAAATTATACATAGAAAAAAATGTTTTGCACAAGTGGCACAAACTAATTGCTTTTGCTCTTAATTTTTCTTATGAGTTGCCTTGAGTATTTTAAGTTATTGCCAAATGTTTAATGAATGAAGTGCTTTTCCATAATTGATTTTTAAAAATATTGACTGCTCTGAGATCTTTTCTTTTATATTGTTGTGCTCGAAATTCCCCCAAGTGGCCCCAAAAAGACAGTCTGAGACACACTCCTATGTAAAAAGCAAGAGGTGAGATTTATTCAAACCCAGGTCTGGACTCTCCTAGTATGCAAGCCGAGGTCAAGCCCCCAACCTGAGGTGTATGAAGTTTTTAAGGGTTACAGAAAGCAAAAAGGGAAGAAGGGTACGAGTACACTTTTGATTGGTGGTTGATGATTTCATTAGTAAAGGAGGATTTGGATTGGTACAGGTGAGGGGTGGGGGATTTCTTAACCGGGGGCTAGAGTTGGTGTAGCCTGATTAGGTGGCTGGAGGGAAATACCTGTATTTCAAGGTAATAGAAACTTATTGTTTATTGTGGCAGCTGTTTGCCTAAGGTGACTCAATTAACAAGGAAATAGAGGCTCAGCGCCTGTGGCTCAATCGACTAAGGCGCCAGCCATGTACACCTAAGGTGGCGGGTTCGAATCCCCAGCCCGGGCCTGCCAAACAACAATGATGGCTGCAACCAAAAAACGGCCAGGCATTGTGGCGGGCACCTGTGGTCCCAGCTACTTGGGAGGCTGAGGCAGGAGACTTGCTTGAGCCCGAGAGTTGGAGGTTGCTATGAGCTGTGATGCCATGGCACTCTACCCAGGGGGATAGCTTGAGGCTCCGTCTCAAAAAAAACAAACAAACAAAAAAAAAAAACAAGGAAATAGAAACTTATGGCACTGTTGCCCAAGGTGGCATAATCAACAGCTACAGTTGAGCAATCAGGAATGGAATGGGGGAGGCTGCAGGGTGCAGCCCTGTGGGCTAGGGGCTAGGAACAGGACTTATGCAGTAAACAACAAAATGGAGCTAGTCTGGCTCTCACAATATTAGGGTGATTAAACATAATAATAATAAGTTTGAATAAAGACATCTATCAGCAAAATATTGCTAAATCCAAGCAGTTTTATTTAGAAATATTGATTAAAACAGAAACAACCTCTGTCTTTTCAAAATACAAAAGAGTGAAACGAAGCATTTAACAATTGCAACTAAAACAACAAAAACAACAAAAAGCCTCTACCAGATAATTCTTTCAAAGAAATATAACATCTACAAATAACTTCTCTTTTTTCTAAATTCTTAACTGCTGAAAATATGATCTTTGTCAAGCCTAGTATCATATTAATTATCAAAATTGTAAACAAAGCCAACAGGATAAAAGGGATTCCTGGTCTTGAAGTTCTATCACTACATTAGCCGTGTAAACTAGAAGAATTTAAAGATGGATTAAATCATCTTTAAGCATAAAGTTTGCTTTTAATATATTAATAGGTACATGTCTGTACATGTATGTATATGATTGTGGAGAGCGGGCTGTGCGGTGTCAGGACCCTCACAGCCTAGGGTACATTCAGGGAATGAAACCTTGAACTGCTTCTCCTCCATTCCTGAAACAATCATACTCCTTTCTTCATGCTACCTTTGCCAGAAGTCATGTAGCCCTTTCTTTGTCTAGTTAACTATGCAGAGATCCTTGAGATCTCTCCCTTCTTTCTCCTTGTAATATGCTAATAAAGTTAAGTAGTAACCACTAAGCCACATAGTTCTTCCTTTGTTTAGTCAACTATGCTGAGATTCTCTTGATCTTGCCCTTCTTCCTTCTTTTCATATGTTAATAAAGTTGAGTAGAAATCATCAACAAGATGATTTGTCTTTGTTAAAGCCATTTGCATTCTCCTATTGTACTGTAAGACCAAAATTATGTCTTTTGTTCATGCTACTTCCCCATATTGTCTATGCTACTTCTCCTTGGACAACCCTGTACAGATACTATAAAATGAAGCTGATTTTGTGCTTTGCTGCTGGCTGTAGCTATCAGCTCAGTCAGACCTCCCAATCCCATCTTTTGTCTCTGTGTCTTCTCTTGTGCTATATTTTCCTCATTCCCCACCAATTCCACTCTGGTTCACTCCCCTTCACTGCACTAGTTCATGACATATGATGTGTGCATAACAAAATAAATAAATAACTGATTAAAAAATCAGTATATTAGTAGATTCATAGTTTTTAGACCTGTCATTTTGAGTAGTGAAAATAACATACACTGGGCTGAAGATTTTGTTTATTTAAATTTTATTTATGGATTAGAAACATAAAAAGCCCTGAACTGTTACCCATTTTAAGTATATAATTATCTTTTCTACTACACAAGTCTGCTTGAGACTTATGTGTATTAATGGAATGAGTTTTTGGTACATGTGTTATTAAATAAGCATTGTTCATAGGAGTGAAATTAAAGTCAAGACTTTCAACTAAAGGATGCAAATTTTTATAAGTTCCAAATATTTTAAGGTTTCCTTATGCTACATAGATTTGATATCATCTTATATGGAAACAGAATCAAGATTTTATTCATTTAAATATATCAGTATATGGGCACTATTTTTATATATACCAAATATATAAACAGATGTCATATTTTTAATTGTATATACATTAAAAATATGATGAAGTTTTGATATCCTTTTGTTCTCTCACACATACACACTGCCACTGCTCATTAATTGTGGCTACCAAATAGGGTTGTAATCTTGATGCTAAAGTATATGATTTTTATTCAGTTATGAAATTGTATTTTATTTTCCCATGCATCTGCTTCAGTTCTGTAGTATATTATTCATTTAGACCTTACTTTTTCTAGAATTAAACTTTGTGCTTTACTGAAGATTTTTAGCTCTTGAATAAAGAAACAGTGGGTGAAACACTTTTTCTTTTTCTAGAAGACAAAAAGAGGCACCTATGATTCTGAGACAATTCTTTCAGTTATACATATGATTTCCTCCATTTAATATTGAAATAACTTTCATTCACAAGTCTGCTTGAGTAAAGGAAGAAAGTTTTCTCCTCCTCAATTTCAGGGAATTCATATTCATCCTTAAAGCAAGGCATGGTTTCTTTCCAAGAACCTCATTTTAGAATGATTAAAAGTTTCACATCACTTAATCACTCTAGCCCCACACACTTTAGATATATCTCATTAAGAAATACACATATAAAATTTATAACTTGTGTATTTGAATTTAAAAAACTTGTTTACTGAGTCTAGAAAGGGTGTTGTTAGAATTAGCCAGAGCATTCCAGTTTGTTTCCAATTGTTTGTTATTTTTTAACAGAGTATTAGAAATAAGGCATTAGCTTATTCAAGACTCAGTCTTCAAACCAGAATAGAAAGAAATATATAAGGTACAATAGTGGGTAGTTTGTTTGTTTGCTTTTAGTACATGGAGCAAATATAAGAATTCTACTAAATTTAGGGGGAAATGTAATTAGCAAAGGAACTGACTTTTGTACTGCAAACTTGTCATATATCAAAGTGGCCTATGAAGCTCTGCATCTCTCAAGGAGGAGAAATTCTCCAATGTCCACTGAAGATATGGCCATGAAAACCAATGATAAATGAAATTTCTTGCAAAATCATAATCACAATTTAATCACAGACTTGTCCATGTTAGGGATTTTTCATAATATCTGCCTCATATGTTATCTTCTATGCACCAGTGACTTTACATATTTCCCTTTCTTTCATTTTCCAAATGTACGACTTTTGTGTGCTTTTCTTCTCATGACCTGCCATTGTATATTGGGTTTGAAGATAGTGAAATATATTTTGCCTTTTTATTTCTTATGACTCCAGACCACCAGGGATCACATCCATATCTGAAAGAGGAAATACTATATCTATGACATCAGGATTTTGCTATATCCAGATTGGGATTTTGCTCTTTGTAGAGTTTGAAGGTTGTAAATATAAAAAAAATCAAAGTAATAATGGAAACAAGCAACTATGAAAAAAGCCTGCTAACTATTCATAGAAAAGAGGGTTCGTCCTTTATTTGAGGAGACAAAACTAAATCACATTTTTAAACATCCATTGAAGTTAGTTATTGGCACAAGACAAAGCTCTAGCCAAGTGATATGGATCATTTCCGGACCACAGCTTTTAAATAAGCTATGAATTCTCCATATTGTCCTTCCTCTTCTGCTGAGTGACTGCCTATAAGTAAAGCCCTAGTAGATAGAGGAAACACAATGGCAAGAGCCTCATCTACTAAATTTTTTTTCTAGGTTTCTCTTCAATGATTACTCATGTTCACTTACTCCCCTTTACCCATTGAATAAAATTTCTGATTCATTAGCTGGGCATTAATAATCTCCCATAATATGTTCTCTATTGGATTTTATTGTACTATAAGCCTCTATCCACCTACTTCAATAAATTGATACTTTTGCTGCCCCTAAATATATATAGTTCTGGATGCATTCTCATCTTCATCCATTTGGCTATATTCTTTCTGTGAATATGTGTGTTATTTCTTTGTTCTCTAGTTACTCTAAATTTTATTTAATAGCCTTGTTTAGGTCCTTCCTCATTGGTAAATCTTTTCTTTAACCATCTCAACCCCAAATGAAATGTGCTGCCTCTAAATTCAAGAAAAGCTAAATTCCATGACATTTATTAAACAAAAGCAATAACAAAGGGACACAAGGGAATTCTGAGAGGTGTTGGATATATTTCTAGTCTTGATTGTGGTGATGGTATCATGAGTGATTGCATACATCTAAGCTCATCAAATTGTATGCATTAAATATGTATAGTTTTTTGTATATCAATTATACCTCAGTAATGTTGTTAAACAAAGAATCTATTATATCAAATACCTTTATATTACTTTATCCTTTGTTTCTACTTGATAAATAATCTCTAGAAAAGTAACTTTTTAAAGTATATTTAGCATTTGATATTTCAAATAAGACTTTATAATTGATAAATGATTTTATGTCATCTTAGAGTTCTGGTGTTTTAATTCATAATATATGGAAAAATGAATATTTTGTATCCTTTTCTTTTAAACCTTATTGGATATATATACACATACATGTATGTACTGATACATTGAAGAAAATTTTATACTTTTTTTCATGAGAAATTTTGATTATTGTGGAATAAAATGTGCTCTAGACCAGCGGTTCTCAACCTGTGGGTTGCTACCCCTTTGGGAGTCTCCTGTACATCAGATATTTACATTATGATTCATAACAGTAGCAAAATTACAGTTATGAAGTAGCAACACAAATAATTTTATGGTTAGCAGTCACCACAACATGAGGAACTATATTAAACGGTTGCGGCTTTAGGAAGGTTGAGAACCACTGCTAGACTATTCCTTTAAATTGGAGGTTTACTGTAGAACTTCTTGTCATTAAAGTTTGAAGTCTTTATTTTAATTAATGAAATATAGCATTTGTTTCAAAAGTTAGAGACCAAATTTCTTCCTTCAATCATTTTTTTTTAAAGAGACAGAATCTCGCTGTGAACCCAGGCTGGAGTACAGTGGTACAATCAGCTCACTGCAACCTTGAACTCCCCAAATCAAGAAATCCTTTTGCCTCAGTTTCTTGAGTAGGTGGGAGTACCAGCCTGTGCCACCACTCCTTTACAATATATTTTTAATTTTTTTTTTATTTTTTAGCAAAACAGGGTCTTACTATTTTACTCAGGCAGGTTTCAAACTCTTAGGCTCAAGCAATCTTCCTAATTTGCTCTCCCAAAGCACTGGAATTATTGGTATGAGCCACTGCTCCTAGCCACATATAAATTGTTTTGGGAAAGACATACCCACCAGTTTTTTCATGTTCTGCATAAAATTTGAGTGAAAATAATAATGGAAAGACAAAGCAGATTTAAGATCTATTAGTGGAGGAGACAGACCTAGATTGTGGAGTAGAAGCAGCTCCCTCCTAGCCCACTCCCATCAAGGCAAGGGGAAAAAAAAATGCTCCCATCTCCAGCAGAAGGAATCTACCTTGGAGTCATCACTCTGGGGGCACAAAGAGACAGTGGTGGGCAACAGGAGCCAGCAAGGAGGTCAGGAGCTGAGGAAAGATGGCACTGAAAAGTGAGTACATGGAAACAGGTGGGAACCAGTCAGCCAGCCCTACCACAGAAGATTGGAGATGGGAAGGGACTGTCCTGCAGGTTTCTGATTATGGGTTGGACGGCACATTGGAATTGCTTTGGAGGTCTTAGATGAGTGAGTAGATCTGGTGTCTAGTAGCCAGGTTTGAACACCTGGTGGGATGGATCTCCCATAGGCTTGGCTGCTAGTGGGGCTGCCACTGTGGGAAGGTCATGGCTGCTATACATATGCTATATATATATAAATAAAATTTCTATTATTTTTATTGCCTTTCCCAATTTTTTAAAGGTCTTTTTTTATTTTCTACTTTTTATTGTTGAGGTTGTTGCTGCTTTTGTTTTTGGATTTTTGTTTGTTTGTTTGGTTGGTTGTATTTTTCATTTTACTTCAATAGCAAGGACTGGTGTTATGGGTTTTTAGCTCCACAGTGCCACCTAGTGTCCAGGCAATATATTCCAATATATACATATATTTAGTTATACATATATGTATATATTTCTATTGTTTTTGCTCCCTTTCCCAATTTTTTGCTTTGTGTTTCCATGTTTTTGTTGTTGAAGTTGTTTTTGTTTTTATTATGTTTGTTTTATTTTTGTTTGGTTGGTTGTATATATAACTTTAATTTTTATTTTCTTCAGCCCCTTTTGTTCTTTCTTCTTTATTTCTCTCCTTTTTCAATCTCTTGGTTGATATTTTTCTACTTTGATGAACTTTCCCACATGAATTCCTTATACAAGAGCTAAGATGTCCTTTTTTCCTTTCTTTAATATAATTGTATTTGAATTTTTTTAATCTATTTTTATTTCTTTCTTTTCTCAGAGTGCTGGGAGTCATGGCAGTGATCTGGCTCAAGGAGGTCATGAGCTCATGGTCCAGAGTGTGTATCTCGCTTTGGCCTTTGGAGAGTCAGAATTGGCAGGTTCCCACTGCAACACACTGCTGAATTTTTCTTTCTTTTCTTTTCTTTTTTTCCCCTCTTTTTCTTCCTATAATGGCAGAGGCATCTTACTTCTGTCCAGACTAGTAAGAAGCTCTGGATTTCAAAGGAGTTGCCAAAAGGCAAATGGAAATTAGAAGAAAGGAGGTGCTGCAATCTTATTTTCAGATACAAGTGGATTTAAAGTAACTAATGTTAAGAAAGACAAAGATGGTCACTTCATACTAGTAAAGGGAACAATACACAAGAGAACAATTCAATTCTAAATATCTATGCACCTGACTTAAATGCTCCCAGATTTATGAAACAGACCTTGGTTGGTCTGAGGAATGTGATTTCCTATAACACCATAATAGCCAGGGACTTTAACATCCCTTTGGCAGAGCTGGACAGATCCTCTAAGTAGAAACTGAACAAAGATATAAGGGACTTAAATGTGACCCAAGAACAGATAGGATTAATAGACATATACAGAACACACCATCCCAAAGCTAAGGAATGTATGTTTCTCTTGTCAGCCCATGGAACATACTCCAAAATAGATCATATCCTAGAATGTAAATCAAAACTTGACAAAATTTAAAACATTGAAATTATACCTTATATCTTCTCAGACCACAAGACAATAAAGGTGGAACTTAGCTCCAACCAAAATGTTCATCCCCTCATAAAGGCAAGGAAATTAAACAATCTTATGCTGAATGGCAGTTGGGTCAAGGAATGGATAAAGGAGGAAATTATTAAATTCACTGAATGTAACAGCCATGAAGCTACAAGTTACCAAAACCTATGGGATACTGTAAAGGCAATCTTAAGAGGGAAATTTATTGCATTAGATTCCTACATCCAAAAAACAAAAAGTGAGAAGAGCAGCAACCTAATGAATTATCTTAAGGAAATGGAAAAGGCAAAACAATCTAATCTAATCGCAGACCTAGAAGAAGAAAATAAATAACCAAAATTAAATCAGAAATTTTTTGTTAGTTATTTTTTCAAAAAAAAAATTTTTTTGAGACAGTCTCACTTTGTCACCCCTGGTAGAGTGCTCTGACATCATAGCTCACAGCAACCTCTAACTCTTGGGATCAAATTATTCTCTTGTGTCAGCCTCCCAAGCAGCTGGGACTACAGGTGCCAGCCACAACTCCTGACTATTTTTAGAGATGGATTTTCACCTAGCTCAGGCTGGTGTCGAACTCGTGAGCTCAGACAATTTGCCCACAAATGGAAAGTTCTTTGAGAGGTAACAGTCTTATTATACGTAAGGAAAGAATGAAACTTTTTTAAAAAAAAAAAAAAGAAACTGGAAGTGGCACTAATCAAGAGATCACTAATGACAAATTACATTATAGTTTGGTTAAAATTCAAATTATCTAGGCCTTTGTGGGATGTGCTTAGGAATTTACATTTCAATAAAAATTGATGGAAAACTTACAGATAGTTTGATCAGAAAAATAATGTACTAAAATGTATATATTTTTAAAAAGAATGCTGGTTTCAGTAAGCATAATACCCTCCAGGTTCATCTATGTTGTCACATATTGTAGGATTTCCTTCTTTTATAAAATTGATCAGTATTCCATTGTATGTATATACCTTTTTTTTTTTTTGAGATAGGGTCTCTGTCACCCAAACTGGAGTTCAGAGGCATCATCAAAGCTCACTGAAACTCTGAAAAACTGGGTTCAAGGGATTCTCTTGCCTCAGCTTCCTGAGTAGTGAGGACTATAAGTACACATCACCATGCATAGGTAATTTTCTATTTTTGGTAGATATGGGGTCTTGCTCTTGCTCAGGCTGGTCTTAAGTCTGAGCTCCACCAATTCTCCCACCTCAGCCTCCCAGAGTGCTAGGATTATAGGTGTGAACCACTGTGCCCGGCTATATATATCACATTTTTAATCCATGTACCTGTCAAAGGCCACTTAACTTGTTTCCAAACTTTGGGTATTATAAATAATGCTGCCATGTGTATGGGGGTGCTAATATCTCTTTGAGATTCTGATTTCAATTCTTTTGAATGAATGCCCAGAAGTGGAGCTTCTGGATCCTGTGATAGTTCTATTTTTACTTTTTTGAGGACTCTCCATACTGTTTCCATAGCAGCTGTAACATTTTGCATTCCCACCAACAGGGTACAGCCTCCAGTATTTCCACAAACTCACCAATGCTTTTGGTCTTTAGCTGTTTGATAATAGACATCCTAACAGGTGCGATATAATCTCATTGTAGCTTTGGTTTGCATTTCCCTGATGACTAGTGAACATCTTGTCATATAGATGTTTGTTTATCATCTATGTAGATGGACATTTGTACATCATCTATGTAGAAGTGACATTATTGTAAATGAAATAAGCAAGTCACAGAAGGACAAATATTATATTATTCTACTTATATGAGGTATCTAAAATAGATAAGCGGAAGCAGGGAATAGAATTTTGGTACTAGGGGCTGAGGGGAAAGGGGAATGGGAAATGCTCTTCACTGTGTATAAAATTTCAGTTATGCCAGATGAATAATAACTTCTGTATAACATGGAAATCGTCTGTATAACATTGTGCCCATAGTTATAAATACTGTATTGAACATTTAAAAATATGTTAAGTGTTCTTACCACAGTAAAAATTTTAGAAACATATATAAAGCATTCTAATTTTTTTCCTGATTCTGTGGTTAAAAATAGGCACAATAAACATAAGGGCAATATGGTTGTCCCAAAGATTGTGGATGTGGTAGACAAAAAGATGCTTATAAACAAAGCTGGGTGCAGTGGTGCATGCCTGTAGTCCCTGGTATCTGGGAGGCTAAGGCAGGAGGATTGCTTAAGCCCAGTAATTCAAGGCAGTAGTTAGCTGTGAATGTGCTTGTGAATAGCCACTGCACTTAGCCTGGGTAACATAGTGAGGCCTTATCACTAAAACAAAACAAAAAGTACAGTCAAATAATATAAGGGCTATTTGATAATGAAGTGTATGAAAAATGTGTTTTTAGATGGTTGTACATAGTAGGAGAAAATGCAGCATGCAGCCTTGAATTACTCTGCCCTAGTGTAGTTCAAGGAGACACTTAATTGCAAACAATACTGCTCTCTTGTAGCGAGGGTTTTGCCAAGCATGAAAAAAGTTAGTGGAATATTTATTCTTCTGCTCTATCCTACACCAGCCTAATTGAGATTATTTTATTATATTCACCTGTGCAAATAAACATGTGCAAATAAACTTTCCCACCAAAGACCGTATTTATATTTGGGTTAAATTTGCTGTGGACTGAATTGTGTCTCCCCCAAATTCACATGTTGATGCTTAACCTCTAATATGATAGTATTTGGAGATTGGGCTTTTGACAGATAATTAGATGAGGTTTTAAAGGCAGATGATGAGAGCAGTGCCCTTGTAAGGTGACCTCTCTCTCCTTTCTTTCTCTGTCCCCTCCCCACAAATGAAGACACAGTGAGAAGGCAGTCTTTCACAAGGCAAGAAAAGAGCCCTCACCGAAACCAGACCTGCTGGCACTTTGATCTTGAACTAACCTCCAGAACTGTGAGAAAATATATTTCTGTTGGTTAAGCCATCTAATCTATGGTATTTTGTTATGGCAGCCCGAGATGACTAAGACAGATTTTGAAAGTAGAGTGGGAAGGACTAATGGATTGAATTTTGTGTATCATAAAAAGCAAAGATGATTTGGTACAATTTAATGGGATGATAGAAACGTATTGAGCATTAGTAAAAGCAAGAACTCTGTTTCCTCTATAAAGTGCGAGTTGTCTGTTAAACATATGAGTAGATATGTGAAGTCAGTAATTAGATATGTGAACATGAAGCTCAGGGATGTCCTTAGGTTTAAAAATATAAATTTTGGAATCATCAGAATAAGAGAGTACTTAATGCCTTAGGATTGTGGGGGTTAGTTTAGTGAATGCCTGTAGATAGAAAAGAGATAAAGGTCAAAGGCAAAGCTTTTAGACATTCCAGAATTTAGAGATGGGGAAGAAGAGAAGACAGAAAACGAGAGTAATAAGCAATGACAGTAAAGTAGGAACAAAGCCATGAAACAAATAAAAATATTACAAGGAGAAATAATGATCACTTGAGTCAAAATCTTCTCTGGGTTTGAGTAATCGAGAATGAGAGATGACTGTTGTATTTAGCATGATGGAAACCTTTGACGACTTTCACAACCATCTAGTCTGCTTGGGACTTCTGGCACTAAAACTGGAATAGTCCCTACTAAAGCAGGATGAATTGACCACTCTAGCTCTCAGTGGGATGATGGGAAAAGTCTGATTGGAGTGAATTCACTCTCATCCTGGTTGATTTTGAGCTGTCAATAGGGTGGATATACCAAATGACATGCTCTTTTGACATGTAATTCTTTGTTCAGGAACTCAGAAAATTGATTTTGACTAGAGATATAGAGTTCAAAATTATCAGGTTTGAAGTGGTATCAAAGACAGTGAATAAAATGGACACACAATGATGTATAATTATAAGAAGATGGAGATTTAATGAACTCTGTCCCATTCCTCTTTCAAATTCTGATTACTTTTCGTTGCAAGCAGCAGGTGAAATGATCTACAAGGTAGTGAATGGGAGATAATGGAAGGGCACTTTTTCTGTTGCAATTTCTGCATGAGAGAATAAAGGTAGAAAATTCAGCTAGACTAGATTAGAGTTGGAGAAATTCATGGGCATGAGTAAAACCTTTGACTTCACAGTTTTCTGAGAGGCACGATGGCCCTTTCAAGGAAGAGAGGGACTATCCACCCTCCCTTTCATGAGTGCATGCATGTGTGTCTGTGTAGCTAGGTATACTTAGCAGTGTGTAATGAATTTTACCTGTTTTAACTATTGGGCACACTACATAGATAGGCCATTGTCTCCTTAATTACCAAGGTGAGAGGACACTATATTCAGGTTAGAAGTTTCTTTCCAATCCCTTCAATGAAGAGTGAGCTAGTCATCCTGAGAAGCACAGTTTGCTGTGTCCCACCTCTGGTGTCTTTGGCTCCAGTATCTGCAGGTTTACCAGCTTGACCTTTATCAAAAGATAATAGAGAAAACTATGAACAGGCAGAGGAAAATAACTTTGCATTTCAGCAGACCCACTAATTAAAGACAGGATGGTCAAACAGAAAGCCTAGCACTGAGGTGACATAGAGTTTGAGTACAAAGTTTTTAAATAATAAAAACACTAGATTTCATTGAGTATAAAAATACTTTATGTAACTGAAAAAAATACTTTTTGAAATGTTTAATATTTATTGTAAAAGCTAGAACTATAAATATATAAAATGTAAAATATGTATTTTAATGAATTATTGTAAAGCAAATCACTCATATTATCATCGCTCGGGTCAAAATGTGGAAAATTGGCAGCACCACTTATGCCCTCAGGAGTTTCTTACTGAACACAAATCTCTCCTCACCATATGGGGAGACAATTTTGCTGATAGTTACATGTTTGGTATTAATATTTGCTTTTTAAATACATATTATCATACAATAATGATAAGACATAATACATCAAACTGTGAACTTAAAAATAAAGCATTTTCTTATGGGCTGTGCCTATGGCTCAAAGGAATAGGGTGCCAGCCCATATACAGTAGGTGGCAGGTTCAAACCCAGTCCCAGCCAAAAACTGCAAAAAATAAAATAAAATAAAATAAAACATTTTCTTATTGGTGAAATATGTAAAAGATACTCCAGAATAAAAACCATAAAATAGATATCCTCTGGAAACATCCTTATATATATACCCCAAAATAATACTTTACTAGTTCATGAGACATCACACTATACTCAGAAAAATGGCTAAAATTAAATAAAAAATTTATTTAACAATTTCCAATGTTAGAGAGTATGTAGAACCTTATTTATGCACTTTGGTGAAGAATATATAGCTTGGGAATTCACCTTGGAAAACTCTTTGGCCATATTTACTAAGAGTGGACATGTTCAGATACAACCTATCTGAACTGTATACCTAAGATAAATCCATCTGTTTTTCATCAGCGAACATGTACAAGAAGACTCACAGCTGCCTTATTTCTAATATCCCCCAAAGGAAGCAGTTTAAATGTCGCCTAGTAACAGAATGGAAAACTAGTGAACAAACTATAAATACATAAAACAGTATGGATGAATCTCAGGAACATAATGTTGAGCAAAAGAAGCTCAACACAAACAATATAATTCCATTTATAAGACAAAACTCAGCCATGATGATTTGAATCCTGGTTACTTATGGTGGTGGTGTAGGTTTTGGGGACGTTGGTAATGTTCTATCTTTTGTTCTAATTGTTACCAGGATGTGTTTATTTTTAAAAATTCATCAATTGTATAGTTGGGATTTATGCACTTTTCTGTATATGTAATATTTAAAATGTATAAAATTTAAAATTAAAATCATGTTGTTCTTGAAACTATCTAATGACTTCTCACACCTCTAATCCAATCCCCAATTTTTTTTTTTTTTTGCAGTTTTTAGCCAGGGCAGGGGAACCCACCACCTCCAGTATATGGGGCCAACACCTTACTCCTTAGAGCCATAGGCACCACCCCCAATCCCAAATTTTTATCATAGTCTAAGCCTCTTATCTTTTAATTCCTTGATTTACTCCTCAAGCTTTAGCCATATGAGCTTCTCTCTAACTTGAACAATGGATGAAGCAAGTTCCTTATACCTTTTTACTTCCCTCTGCCTAAACCACTATTTTACAAAATCTTTAAGTAGCCTGCTTTTTATTAGCATTCAAGTCTATGATTTTTCTGAAATCTTTTTGGATTTCAGTCCCTCCGTCACTTTTATTAGAAACCTGAAGTTTTTTTTTTTTTTTTTACTTGAGAGTAATTCTCATATCTAAAATTATCTTAATTCATTTCTTTCATGACTTAGTTTCTGGTTCTCCCAGCTAGAATACAACATCTATGACTGCTGCAACGTTGAGGGTCTTGCCGTCTGCCATGTCCTCATTGACTAGAATCCTGCTAAACAGGTAGAATGAATGATGTTCAATAACTAATTGGGACATGAATAAATTTATAGATAAATAAGTGAATTAATAAGTTAGTAAATGTATCACACAGAAATTAAAGGCTACTAAAGATAAAGAAAAAAGAAATTAAAAGTTATTGATTAAATACACATGTTTTTTATGGAGCTACATTAGGCAGGGGAAAGTGTTACTGAGTGGTATTTTTCTTCTGCCCCTTAAATGACACTGAGATATAACCTAGGGAAAGGGCCCTAAGAATAATGATTTCAGCAGCTTGCATAAAACTTTTCTTTATCCATTTCAAATAATACACCCTCAAATTATTATTTCTTTATTGATGCTCAAGCTTCTGTTATCCTACAGTTTTATTACTGAGGCTTCCAAGATAAATCATTTTGCATAATGATTATATGCTACATTAAAAACCTGAACAGTATGGACATGTATTTTTCTCAATATACTTAATGTGTATTCTAATCAAATTATTCATAAACATAAACATGTATTTTTATACTAAAGGTAGCATGTCTTTTGATTTCCTTTGTTCACTTTATAAAGAGTTCCAGGTACAGGTGGGAACTTAAGTGCTTTCTGATGATGATAATAATTTACTGACATTTCTTATATACTATAACATTTTCCTTACAAAATTTTCAGCACATATGTTCTCTTTTATTATTTCTAAATTTTGCCACTTGTAATATTCCATTTTCCCAGTTTGAGCTATTATGTTTTATAATTCATAACAATTTTTCAACTTTAAGCCTTACAATGAGGTAGTCTAATACTTATATTCCCTCAACAGCTAGTATTTTCATCTACTAGTATTATAATCAATAAATGACAGATAACAGCAAACTGTATAAATGTTGATGAAAGATTACTCTTTCATGTGGCTAAATGAATAAAAATAATCTATTATGACTAAAATTAGGCCTCTTTTGCAGAATATACTCTAAATATCTTATTATATTTCTAAAACAGAAATTCAATCATAGCAACCAAGGTATAGTCTTAGGAAGGCATATTTGGAGTAGAACTCATGTAAAATAAAACTGTAATCGTCTTAGTCTCATTCTAATCTGTATTAGTCAGAATTCTCCAGAGACAGAACCAATATATGAAGAGAGAGAGAGAGAGAGATGATATAGATATGAAAGAAAGGATTCACTAGGGGGAATAACTCATGCAATTATGGAGGCAGAGAAATTTCACAATAGGCTGTCTGTAAACTGGAAACCCGGGGATACTGGTGGTCTGGCTTAGTCCAAAGGCCTCAGAATCATATAAAGCTGATGGTGTAATTCTCAGTCTGAGGTCAAAGGCCTGAGAACCCAGTGGGGTACTAGTAAGTCCTAGAGTCAAAAGACTAGGGAACCTGGAGCTGCCCAAGGGCAGGAAAAGAAAAGCATATCTTAGCTCTAGTAGATAGATTAACATATTCACCTTTTCTCTGTTTTGGTTTGCTCTGGGCTCCCAGTAGAGTGGATGGTGTCTGTGTTTACATTGTGGGTGGATCTTCACTGCTTAGTCCACTCAGACTCATAGGCTAATATCCTCTGGAAACAACCTTATAGCTATACCCCCCCAAATAATACTTTACTAGTCAAATTCCTTAATTCAGTCAAATTAACATCTAAAATTAACTATCACATAATCTATGAATTGGAAATAATTACTTCTGAGATTGGTGTTCTGCATAACATCAAGAATTCAGTAGTTACTAAGAGTCTGCAGTGTTTTCCTAGCAATGTTTAAGAGAAAAGAAAACATTTGAGTGCTAAACACTTGTGCATACATCATTTCACTTGACCTTTACTACAACCCTAGATAATAAATATTTAGCATATTAATTGTGCTTACTTTGAAGTCTTTGCTAACTTCCTCTCTGGAATTGATTCTATTAGTACTTTTTTTTAAGCTTATTTTTCTTGCTTCTTTACACGTCTAGTCCTTTTTCAAATAAAATTCCAGGCACCGTCAAGGATTTTAGAAGTTCTCATATTATTTTTCTCTCAAGAGTGTTATATCTTATTGATAGATCATTGCAATCTTACCAAGACTTAATTTTAAGCTTTGTTAGAATGGATCTATTTTTGTTTCATTTATATTCTTAGGGTATTTTCTTTAGTTCTAGGGCATGGCCTTGTGGCATGTCAACTGAAAATCTTTCCCCTTTGGATGAGCTCGGACTGCAATGTGTTTCCAGCATTATGTGACCGCTGAAATAGGTCACACCTGTGCCCACCTATGTGGCCTCCTGATGTTCTCTGCTTAGCCTCTCAGAATCTCACAATGCATACGTTCTATTTGGAACTGACCAAGAACCTGAGGCAGAATTGATGCAGAGGTTTTTAGCAACATGACTATAGCTCTGTCATCTTTAGTTCTCTATTCTCCAAGTTCCAGCTGCCCCCAACTTTTTTCACTGCCTTTTCCACCCAGCAAGTCTACTGCTCTCCTTGGGCTCTATTAATCTGTATTATGATTTGGAAAATACCTTCAGATGAATGACTAACCAACTTCCCCTTCTTCCAATTTATACCTGGTCTTAGTTTGCTTTGTGACCATAATCTCCCATGATATTTTCCATCACCTAGAGAGGCAAGCTCTGCATAATTACATAATTAGTTCGAGACCCATTTGCTGTGTGTTTTCCTGTCAATAAACCCAGATTTATACCCAAGGGCTATACAATTATACATTCTAAGGCCCTTCAAATTTTCCTGGTCTCAGGCCTCAATATTGCTATAATTCAATACCTTATCTCTAGATCAATTCTTTAGTATAATACCTTTGCCAAAGAGATACTATTCATTCATACAGACTTTTCATCTAGTATGAACATGTGTGGCATATGCTCCCATCTTCTGAAATATTAATATTACTTATCTTTTCTAAAGCCACTTGGGCTAAGACTAAATCAAAATTTCCTCTGCTAGAATGGCATCAAGATGTTTTCAAACTCAGAGTTCCTTCATCAGCAGGGGGAATTATTTTTCTGTTGAAGATCAGTTAACTTGAACATTACCTCTGAAGCTAAGAAAAGATTTAGGGATTTCAGAGCTCGTAAGTGAAGACAGGTGAGTAATACAAACCTGTTATCCTCATTTATCTTATTTCTAAAATCGTCAGTTTTACAAATGGTTGTATTCAATCCCAAATTTGTCCAATATATTGTGCAAAGTGGAATGAAAAGAGAGAAGAATTAGTACATGATAAAATGTGAGGACTCCCAGCAACTTAGTCCTCTAAAATAAGTGGAAAATTGTTTTTTTTTTTTTCAGTGTCTGAAAGATTTCCCTTTATAGGTCTGCTGAGTTGTATTTTTGTCAGGTCCTATTAAATTGTATTGTCATAGATACCTGTGAATCTTAGAGAATATAGAAAGACTATATTTCAGCTTTTATAAGCCTCTAAAAACAGGGAGGAAAAGATTTAGAATCTCTGATTTTAGTGAGACTATTCAATTTCTTGTTCATGTCTTTTTTTAAAAATTCCTTGTGTGAAGAAGTTACATCTTAGTATCTAGGCAAATAAAAAAAAAATCTCAAGGGATTTTGGGTATATGTAAATAGCCTTCTAGTTTTTCCTAACATGTATGAAATAAAAATACAATTATTCTATGCATGTTTAATATGGTTTCATTGACTACACAATTGCACTGTCCTTCCAGTGGAAAAAAAATGGTGCTGGAAAAATTGGAAAGCCACATGAAGAAGAATGAAACTAGATCCCTATCTCTTACCATATACCAAAATTACCTCAAGATGCATGAAAGAATTAAATTTAAGATCTGACACCATAAAAATTCTAGAAGAAATCTTAGGAAAAATTCTCCTGTGTGTTGACCTAAGTATTGAATTGCACTGTCCTTCCAGTGAAAAAATATGCATCCAGTATATGTGCTTCTGTGCGCATGTGTTCGTGTGTGCATTGTTGTTCTTTCTGTATTTTAGATACTAATCTTTTATCAGATAGCAATATGTTTTTTATTAAATTCATGGCTTTTCTTTTGTTCTATTTGCTTTTAAGGTCTTTATCATAAATTCTTTCCCTAAGTCACCACACAGGAGAGTTTTTCCCAAGATATCTTCTAGAATTTATTTATTTTTTTGCAGTTTTTGACCAGGGCTGGGTTTGAACTCACCACCTCTGGCACATGGGGCCGGTGCCCTGCTTGAGTCACAGGCGCTGCCCAAGTATGGACATTTTAACAATATTATTCTTCCAATCCATGAGCATGGGATCTTTTCCATTTGTTTGTGTCATCAACTTTTTAATTTTTTTATCAGCATTTCATAGTTCTCCTTGTAGAGATCTTTCACTTCCTTAGTTAAGTATATTCTTAGGCTTTTAAATTTTTTGTAGCTGTTGTAAGTAGTACTAAGTTCTTGATTTGATTTTCAGCTTGGTTGTTGTTAGTGTCTAGAAATGCTACTGATTTGTGTACATTAATTGTAGTCTGGGACTTTACCAAATGCATTTATCAATTCTTGGAGTCTTTTGGAAATACCTTTAGGGTTTTCTAGATATCAGATCATATCATTGGCAAACAGGGATAGTGTCACCTCCAGTTTTCCCAATTTATAGGTCCCTTTTTGAGAGGAGGGCAAGTAAACATCTCCACTTACTCTTTTCATTGAATTCCAAATCCCTTTCAGTGTTCTCAACCTTCCTAATGCCGCAATGTATTTTTATTGTTACAAAGGGGTTGCGACCCACAGGTTGAGAACTACTCCTTTAGGTAGTGATCTCTGTCAAAATCTTTCTCCTCTTGTTTTGCCATATAGCTTCTTCACGTGGAATCTCCAATAAAGGCAAAGTTCTGGTAACTTCCCCTTGGTGTTTCGCCTAGACTATGCTTTTTCACTTGAAACTTTTTCTTTGTTTTGGGATGAACTGGTGAGTGGGATTGGTAATTGGCCATCTTGCTCCTTCCCCCACAAGCCATTTTTTTTTGAGACAAAGCCTCAAGCTATCCCCCTGGGTAGAGTACTGTGACATCACAGCTCACAGCAACCTCCAACTCCTGGGCTCAAGTGAGTCTCCTGCCTCAACCTCCCAAGTAGATGGGACCACAGGCACCCGCCACAACGCCTGTCATTTTTTTGGTTGCAGCCATCATTGTTGTTTGGCGGCCTGGGCTGGATTTGAACCCGACACCTTGTATGTGGCTGGTGCCTTAGCCTAAGGTGACCAGACTTCCCGCTTCTGGTGGGACAGTCCCAATTTTTAACAATTTGTCCCGCAACCCTGCAGCATTTTTAAAAAGTCCCAATTATTGGAAAGAATGCACTATAAAAGCTAGGGAACAGCGGGAGAATGGGAAGGGAATATATAGTTTTGGCTGCTGAAAAGGTTAATGTAACTCCATTTGGGAATGAAGAGGTTAATGTAACTTCATTTGGAAATGAAAAGGCTAATGTAAACTCCCTACTCACCTCCTGGGCAAGGTTGCCCAGGTGGAATCAGTATCAGAAAGAAACTGCTCCCTCCCTTGCTTCTAGGCAAGGACAATTAGCTCAGAAGGAGCCAAACTGTCTAGAACAAACAAGTATCCCCCCCCCCAGGTGACCAGACATCAGACATCCCTCTTTTGGCAGGACAGTCCCAATTTTTAACAATTTGTCCTGCATCTTGTGGCATTTTAAAAAAATCCGATTTTTGGAAAGAATGCAGGACAAGCTAGGGAACGTGGGAGAACAGGAAGGGAATATACGGTTTTCAGCTGCCATGTGGCTATTTCACCAGGATATGAGTTTTATATTATTTTTGTTAATTTTATAATGTTAAACTTTAATAATAACAAATAATAACAAATAATTGTTGCGAACTGATTATTGAGAACTGCTTATCAAAGTTTGCATTGTTGTCAGGCCCCACCCTGAGGCCCTTCCCTCCCCCCCCCAGTGGTGTCCTGCTTTACCAATGTTAAAATCTGGTCACCTTACCTTAGCCACTCAGCCACAAGCCCTGAGCCCCCTTTTTTTTTTTTTTTAAGAAACCAGGCTCAGTGATTAATATTTTTTCTGTCTTTTCCTCTCTTTTTTTGATGCTGGGTTATCCATTTGATCAATATGACAATTTTTTAAATAAAAGGCAAAAAAAGTTAGTAATACACTATTAAAGTTACATAATAGTTGTTACAAATTGCTCAAAACCATTACTTGTTTTTGTTTCATTTCTAACGGCATGGTAAACAGGAATGTAATTTTGTTTTCAGACAAAGAAAGCTTTTACTTTGTAAAGAATTACTGTTGCCTAGCTAAAGAAAAAGGACTTCAAGATCAGCTTTTCTTTAATGCAAATCACTTTTTCAAGTAAATGCTCTTAGGTTGATAACTCTTAAATCACCATCATTAATTGAGTCGGGTAGGGGATATTTTACATGGCCAAAGACAATTGAAATTATACCTTCTACAAAGCCATCTAGAGAATGGTTTCCTTAAGGAAACACCTGACCTTTCTTGGTGATTATCTTTCAGAATGTATTATTTGAACCTGCAAACAACTTGAAAACCTTAAGCTGTAGGAAGATTTCTATATTCTCAAGTTTTCTTTTCTGAGAGAAAATAAATATTTCTATTTATTTTTATGAAAATAACAAATAATTACATAAATTTATTTTAGGTGATGAAACTGATGAAAGTAACAAATTAATGTAAACTTGTGAAAAGAAACAGGATCACTTAGCATTTACAATGAAACACAATATTTCACCTGGAAAGGTGAATCTTCAATGTGTGTGTGTTTGTGTGATTTTTCTAAATCAAGTATTTTCTCACTGCTCTGCCAAGTAGGGCAGTTATGAATACATCTTTATTAGGTAGTGCTTTACTTTTACTAGAGTAAATCATTGCCACGTTTTCTTGTATACATTTGATTATTTTTCTACCTTAACCGACATCATCTTCTATTTAATATTCCAGTGTCTTTTTCTAAATAGGGCTTATAGTAATGGTTCATCCATGGTTCTGTTTGGAGTCCTTGCTTTTGAGGCCTCTGTTCTCCTTTTTCATGGTGGACTAATTGCTCTTCAGACCACAACCATAAGCATTCATCCTGGAGATTAATTTCCTTATCATCCTAGGACTTTATTTTTTTTTTCTTTTTATTTCAGGTTAATGGGAGGGTACAAATAATTAGGTCAAAATATTTGAATTTGTTAGGTAGAGTCCCTCTTGTTGTTATGCTTGGCATTCAAAAGGTGTGCCAAACACCCTCACACCATGCCCATTCACTGGGAACATCTCATTCCCCTCCCCTCTCTCCCTCCCTCACTCCCCTTCTCTCCAACTTGAACTGAAGCGAGTTTTTTTCCTAAGTGGGCATGAATTATATTGTCTACTGGCTTTATATTAGTATTGGAGTGCATTGGATAACTACTTTTCCATTCTTGTTATACTTTACTAAGAAAAATGTGTTTCAGCTACATAGAGGTTAATACAAAAGATAGGAAGTCACCATCTTTTTTATGACTGAATAGTATTCTATGGTATGCATATACAACAGTTTGTTAATCCATTCCTGAGTTGATGGGCATTTAGGTTGTTTCCCTATCTTGGTGATTGTAAATTGAGCTGTGATAAACTATCTAGTGCATATGTTCTTATGATAAAATTATTTTATTTCTTCTGGGTAGATGCCTAGCCATGGGATTGTGGGGTCAAACAGGAAATCTAATCTGAGTTCTTTGTGAATTCTCCATACTTCTTTCCAAAGAGGCTGTCTTAGTTTTCAGTCCCACCAACAGTGTAAAAGTGTTTGCCTCTCTTCTTCTTTCCCCCCACCAGAAGCTCTGGTGCCTTCTACTTCTTCTGTATTACTTTCTAACTTCTAATAAACATCCTGTATTGCTCTTGAAAAAAAGAAAAAGTGTTTGCCTCTCTCCACATCTGTGCCACTATCTACCACTTGAGAACCTTGTGATGTGGGCTAATTTTACTGGGGTTAGGTGATATCTCAGGGTGGTTTTGATTTGCATTTCTCTAATGATTAGGGACTATGAGAACTTTGTTCATATTTTTGTTAGCCATTCATCTGTCTTTCACAAAGAAGGTTCTGTTCCTGTCTCTCGCTTATTGATAGATGGGATTGTTAGCTCTTTTTTGTTGATTAATTTGAATTCTCTGTAGATCCTAGTTATCAAGTCTTTGTCAGTTTCATAATATACAAATATCTTTTCCCATTGTGAAAGTTGTCTATTTGCTTTGTTTGGTTGTAGAATGTCTAGAGGAATGTGGTCTTACCCTAGTGTTTGGGGCTTACCCAAGGCCCTGACACATTTATTGGAATTGAGGCTCAAAGGAAGGTTGAAGGACTGGAAAGGCACAATAAAACTTGAAGAAAGGAGACAGTGGGACTTTAGAGGAGAAAATACTTTTGGAGAGGTAGAATCAATGGAAATGGCTTACTTTGCAAATACATGGGCCACTCATGTCTGCCAGGAGTTTCTGTGATCTCACAACTGTTCCTGCAGAGGAGTCCCACGGAGCTTCACTTCAACACAGAATGGCTGTGTTAATAAAATGGTGGCCATGATCAATTAAGAAAAACCACCACATTCTTGCATTACACCCACATACAGACATACACATGATTCTTCTTGTTAGTTTAATAAATAGAGTTGTAATATTTTTCTCCTTTCTGAGCCATTGGACATGGAAAAATAAATATATGAAAAGGCCAATTGCTGTATAGTTAAAACAATTCTGAAAGTGTGAGTAGGTATGAGTTTTGAATAAGAGGGAAAAATAATACTGAGACAATTTGATATTCCATATTTTGTCTATCGTGTCATTTTGTAAGACAGAGAGGCAGGGAGGTATTTGCCAAACAATGTCTTTATGTAGCCATGTGCTTTCTTTTATAATTTTAAAAATGAGGCAATTATTTTTGTGGGAATTTAAAAATGTATTTGGAAAAATACTATAGTAATTTCATTATTTCAAATTCAGTAATATGTGCACATGAAAATCATACTAATATCAGAATTTTTAACTTGATTTTTAAAATGACAAATATGTTATTGAATCACTGTTTAATATTTAACATGAATTTTTTTTAGAAAATATTTTCATGTGTTTTATTTCTATTTTATTGTATATTTATTTATTTATTTATTTGAGACAGAGTCTTAGTATGTCACCCTTCATACAATGCCATGGCATCACAGCTCACAGCAACCTCAAACTCTTGGGCTTAAGCAATTCTCTTGCCTCAGCCTCCCAAGTAGTTGGGACTACAGGCACCTGCCACAATGCCCACCTATTTTTTTTGTTGCAGTTGTCGTTGTTTAGCTGGCCCGGCCTGGGTGCTAACCTCAGTGCATGTGGCTGGTGCTATAACTGCTGTACTACAGGCACCAAGCCTATTTTTAATTTTTAATTTTTATGAGTTGTACATATTCATAGAGTATGTGTAATGTTTAGATACAGGCATACGATGTGTATTTATTAAATCAGGGTAATTGGGGTATTCATCACCTCAAGTATTTCTCATTTCTCATGTTTGGAATACTCCAATACCACTATTTTAGTTACTTTAAAATATACCATAACTTACAGTTGACTATATTCATTTTATTGTACTATTAAATATTTTTCATTCTGTCTAACTAACTATATGGGGGACATAAAGTAGGGATGATTAATGGGTGCAAAAATAACTTGAGTTTTCTATAAAGTGACAGATGCTAATTTATCTTTGCCATCTCATCTAAAGCACGATGCCTGGCATAAAATGGAGTAAAAGAATGTTTTCCAAATAAATAAATGTAATATAAAGACTATAAGGTAAGTATTTTTCTAGTAAAAAAAATCTAGCATATAATTCAGCATCTGAGAATCTAATATGAGTAGTTAATGAAAACCAATGGGCAGATAAAGTGGCAGAAGAAAGGATGACAAGGATAAATCTGTGTTGTCAGTCAAGATTTTTCAGTAAAAGTCATATGACAAAAAAGCAAAATGATAATAACAGTTGTTTAATTTCAATGTTTATATACATATGTATGTGTGTATATATGTATACACACATATAAATGAATTTAGAGAGTGAATCAATCATTTATGCCAACATATTTTACTTGATTATGAGCTATAGGAATCCTGATCAAACCATTGACTCTGAAGATGGGAAATAATAAATTAATAATTGTTCTCTTTTTATTTTTTACATCACTTAACAAGTATTTTAAATCAATTACTCCTATTTTTACATCCAAAACAACATTGTACATATTTAAGTTAAATGGTGTGAACAGTAGTCAAATATAGTCTTTTTTTTTTTTTTTGAGACAGAGTCTCAAGCTGTTGCCCTGGGTAGATTACCATGGCATCACAGCTCACAGAAACCTCTAATTCTTGGGCTTAAGTGATTTTCTTGTCTCAGCCTTCCAAGTAGCTGGGACTACAGGTGCCCCCCACAATGCCCGGCTATTTTTGTTGTTGTTGTTGTTGTTGTCGTCATTATTTGGCAGGCCCAGGCCAGGTTTGAACCTGCCAGCCTCAGTGTATGTGGCTGGCACCCTACCCACTGAGCTATGGGTACCACCCAAGTATAGTTTTGTAAATGAGTTTAATGACTTCATAGTATATCAACTGCTTAATAAACACGATCCCCTTATTCTTTAAGGAATATCTCACCTTTTTTAGGTAAAGGAAAACCAGGAGAGCATGGTGTCATGAAAGTCAAATGATGAAAGTGTTCTAAGGAATGTCAATTGCTACATAAAGGATGAGGAAAATGAGGGCTCAAAATTGGCTATCGGATTTAGGGAGTTTTAAATCCTTGGTGATTTTACGAAAAGAAGTTTCTGAGAAAAAGTAGAGGTTAAAGGATGCCTAAATTAATTTCAGGGAGAAAGGAGCAAGAGAAAATAATGAAAATGAGTACATTCAGTGCCCTCACCTTACCTCAGTATATATCTGAATGTGCTCCCTGTTCAGATCTATGGAACTACCTGATTTTTTTTTCTTTTTGAGACAGAGTCTCACTTTGTCACCCTGAGTAGAGTGCTGTGGTATGATACCTCATAGCAACCTTAAACTCTTGGGCTGAAGAGATCCTCTTGCCTCAGCCTTCTGAGTAGCAGAGACTATAGGTGCCCATCACAATGCCCAGCTAGCTTTTTCTATTTTTAGTAGAGATGGGGTCTCACTCTTGCTCAGGCTGGTCTCAAACTCCTGAGCTCAGGCAATCCACTCACCTTGGCCTCCCAGAGTGCTAGGATTACAGGCATGCTCGAGCCATCATGCCAGGCCTGGAATTCTGATTGATGAGTCCTTTAGAGAAATAAGTTTCAGGCAGAAGCTGAAGGAGATACTTTGATAAAGAACAGTATGTAATAAGGGGCTATATCTAACCCAAGATGGTGACAGAGAGGCTCAGAATTCAGAAACCTAGGTATTTGTTTTCCAATTCTGTATGACATAGAGTTTTGCTATAGTACCCTAAGTGCTGTAGTGCCTTGAAAATGATGCTAAGTAGAACAGTGGTGAGGCAGGAATGAAATTCTGACTTTTCATGATGTAATAAATAACTGGTATACACAGAAGTACTTAACATGTCCAGAGAGGAAAAGCAGCATCTGGAAGCATTGTTTAATTTGTGAATGTGCATTTAATGATTCCCTTAAAATAATTTAACAACATTTTACTTGAAAGGGATATATGTGGGTGAGGACAAAAAAATAAAAACTTGAATCATTACTCTTACTATAGTCTTATTCACATCATGGGATTACGGGGAGGTGCAAAAATTTAGTTATGTGTGAGCAGCCACACACACATACACATGCATACCCACATATACCCCTACACAAACAGGTGTGTAACTTAGTCTATGACAGTCCCTAGTACCAAAAACTCTAATTTACATGAAGAGTTAATAACATGTTTCTCAAAAGATCCACTTAGCCTTACCTCAAGCACAAAACATGGCTTAGCTACTAATAAAACTAAGTGTGAGAGATTCTACAAACATCTGAAATCATGCAAAATAAACACATTGGGATCATTAACAGTAAATTATGCTGGGTAAAGTTAAGAGTTTCTTTGACTGATTATAAAATTAGCATATGAAGGGAGGACTATGGGTGATAAATGTCTACGCTTCAATAAGGTGGTTGATATAGTGGTTCAAGTAAGTGTATAAAAATTGTCAAATATATTTTGATAAGAACACAATGAAGTGGATTAAAAATAAACTAACAGATCATAAATGTGGAGAATGATAGATGAGAGTGGGCCCTTGTATGTACCAGAAAATGGTTTCTGGGTCCAGTGAATGTATTAGTGATCACAAATAGAGGGTAAATAGGGCTTCAATCAGATTGGCATATTGTATCAGTTTGAAAGATGCTGTAAGACCAGTTTGGAGAGAGAAATGATATTATTGGTTGTAAATAAGCATGTGGGCAAAAAAGAACAAAAGAGATTCAATTTGTAAAAGATAAAGCTGGAAAAATATTACTAAGTAACTATATAATGATATCATCTCTTTTGAAGTTTATACATAATAGTACTTGGGGGGATATGTATGATATTTTGATTTCTGAATGCAATGTAATGATTAAATCAGACCAATTGGTATATCCATAACCTCAAACATTTATCTTCTCTTTGTGATAAGAACATTACAATTCCTCTTTTCTAGCTATTTTGAAATATATAATAAATCTATTAACTAAATTTTCCCTACTGTACTATCAACTCCTAGAGCAATACCATTGTTTTGTGAATAAAAGTGATGGCATAGAACGTTAGAAAATATAGCATGTCTAGTAAATGCTTATTTTTATAAGCTTATTGTATAGCAAGACCAGGTGAAGGGACTACTTTCTGGAATAATTCTGAGTATCTATGGTAAACCATTGCGTTCTCCTTGGACTGCACACTAGAGTTGGTGTGTTTAGCAGATGGGCCAGCTGTGTATCTTGTTCTCATATCCATCTGGTTCCTTCTAATTCTTGGAGTCTTTTCTGTATGTTAGAAAACAGGTTGAAAATATTCCTTGCTAGTATAGGAACATGTCCATTGTATTGTCTGAAATTCAGTCAGATGCTACATTCTATGCCGTATTTTAGTATTAATTCCATATACTATCATCACCTCTAATGTATTTTTGTTATCTGCCAGATATAATTTCATATAATAAGTGCACAACTTCCATATACCCCATATGGTCTAAGAAAAAGAGACAAAGGGGTGGTGCCTGTGGCTCAAAGCTGGAGGTGGTGGGTTCAAACCCAGCCCCAGCCA
The DNA here is from genome assembly GCA_963574575.1 of Galagoides demidoff. Taxonomy (NCBI): domain Eukaryota; kingdom Metazoa; phylum Chordata; class Mammalia; order Primates; family Galagidae; genus Galagoides; species Galagoides demidoff. Next base: position 26,754 of record CAUYQV010031821.1, on the reverse strand, counting down.
AAAAAAAGAGACAGAGAGAGAGAGAAGACAAATGTACCATTGGTGTCATAAATAAGGGAATGCTGTTAGTGGGAGATGCAAAATTTCCTCCAATAAAATCACGTAATTTGTCTTTAATTTTTTAAATTTAAACTCAAATAAGAAAGCATACTATTATATATGCATCAAAGAAAGGGAAGTATAAGTTAAAGTTAAAAGTTAGATTATTAGCCACCTAAGATACAAATGCATGGCTCTATATACAGAAAACATAAATAGAAGTAAGCAAAGAAACTTTCTTATTCTGTGTAGTTAAAAAATAGGCTTGTTTATTAGCCAAAAAAAATGCTGGTATGTTAGTTTTTTTTTTTTTTTTTTTTTACAGCCTTAGTAATTGCTCTGTAACAACTAGGACTTAGCACATTTCCTTACATAGGTATCTATGCAATAAAATATTATCAAGTAATTAATTCTAAATCTTCTAATTACTTCCTTTCTTCTCTTTGAAAGTACCCATGATTTTCAGCACTTGGAATGCCAACTAATACAAAAAAATTGTCATAGAGGTCCTTTAAAGGACAATAGATGCAGGAGTTCTAATAGAATAGAGTGATAAAGGAAAAGCGTAGCTAGTTAGGGTGAGAAAACCCAGTCATTTTGTCATGAATATGCAAGAATGGTGAGAACTCTCAGGGAAAGAAAAACTTGTGAAAAAAGTTGTGAAATAAAAATTTGCTTCAAATGTGGGCCTATTGCTACTTATAAGAGGATAATTATGATATGAATTGAATTCATTTACATTTGGTTCCTTAAGTAAGAGAGTATTTTAGCATCTTCAGAGGTTTTGTGCCACGTTGACCATTTCCAATCACCTTGGACATTAGTCATTGGAACCAGGTTAAGGGAAGGCTTTTGAGGTCTCATAACTGGGTAAATTAGAGTTGAAAAGGAATCTCGGTCAAAAATGCCATTATCAGTTAAGTTAAAAAAAAATGGATCAGCATTCTTGGTCAAAATATCAAATTTTCTGACAAATCTGTATTTGTCAAGAAGAAATGAGATTAAAAATTATGCAGAATTCGCATTCAGATTCTCAACAGGCAATAAAGACTACGAAGGATCATGAAGAACAAGGCATTGGGGTTAAGAGAAAACAGATTTGAACAAGAATTAGCATAACCTCAACAACAACAAAAGGAAGGCCTGAAAGATGTAACTGTTGCTTAGATCCCTCAAATATTCCATACTGCTACCAAAACCGCAACCACATTTTTAAAGCTTTCCTTTAAGTGACCTGCCATAAGTTTTTCCTAAATTAATTCTATTTTATATTCATTTTGTCTTTCTCATTTAACTACAGACAAGTTGCTGTTTCTTGAAAATAATTAGAATTATAGTTAATATTTTAGAAATTAAATAACATTTAAGAATTATATTAAAAATTTTAGATGCATTAAAATTGTAGCTCAATAGCTGTTACGGACTCCCTATCATGTGACAATCAGTATTAGTAACTATCTCAAACTTTCAAGAAATATGTAATGCAATGGTAGAAAAGGGCCTGCAAAACTAAATCGAAATAAGCAGAAGACCATTATGGAGAAAAAAAAAAAAAAACATACTACAGGAGAACAATACAACAATTGGTCTGGAGAAGTAAACATTTCCAGAATAATCCCAACCTTGTATATGAAGTAGGGATTATTAAAAAGATATAAACTACAAAACAGCAAAACAGAAGAACAATTGGTCTGGAGGATTAAACATTTCCAAAATAATCCTCACCTTGTATATAAAGTAGGGACTTCTTTAACTTACAGGATTAAAGAAGATGAACGGATAGAGCAAGGCACTTCAGTTAAAGGCAAAATGGGCCTTCAGGTAAAGGTTCATTTTTTTTTTTTTCAGTATAAGTTCGGTTTTGTTCTTTTCATTAGTTTTGTCCAAATTAACTTTCATTTTTATGACCTGAAGGCAAAAGGCAAGACAATACTCCTGCAGAGACAAGTCAAAAACATATTTCTGTATCCTGTTTTTAATGCTACTTATTGCCATCTAGCACAGAATGCTCCAAGTTCACAATGAAGATGTTCTAATATTACTCACCAAAATATAAATCCTCTGTCTCAGGCCTGGATGATGCTACTGAGCCCTGGTTTCTAAGAGAAGTAAGTTTTTTCTGTTCCGTTCATTAAGTTTCTGTTAGAGTGGCTCAAGGTAGTTGCTGTAATATCTGAAAAGAGCAAGTAAAATTTTAGCAAGAAAAAGAAACGTTATTAACAACTTGCACAGTAAGCCGGGTCTTGTCCTGGTGACTGCAGGGTCTGTGGAAAGTGCAGTTTGGACTTTATACACAACTTTGAGGAGTATCACCTGCTTTTTGGAAGTCTTCCAGGGTCTTAATTAACTCTGTTCTCAAAATGACCCACCTGCAAGGTCTTAATCAACTTCATTCCTGTAACAGCCCAGGTCAGCCTGACCTCAAACAATCCAATATAGCCTAACCATATCCTTCACCTGCCCTGCTCATATCTAGCTAACTACCCAACATTTTCTACTTAGGTTTCTTGGAACCAACTTGCCATTGAACTTCCTTGAATTCTCATTTACCTAAAGTCATGGACAACCCTGTTGTTTACTTTTTAAAATTGTTTCCTTTTATTATTGATGACATAAGAATTTTTTTTCATTCTTTATTCTACATAAATGTATCAAGTGCTATTTATGTACTGGATGTTCTCTGAATAACAGAAATATTTTGTGATTGGAACCAATAAAGCTACTCCTTTCTTAAAACTCACAGTCTAAGGCAGGAGGCAGAGCATACATCCTTATTTAAAAAATCAATAGATGAACAAAATCCCACGTGGTAATAAGTAGTCTGAATTAAAATACAGAAGACTGTGATGATAGAGAAGGACATTAGACATTTTGATAGAATGGCAAGGAAAAGCTGCCCAGAGGAGAGAATTCGGGACTAAAATGAAGTGAGGGATGTAGCTCTGTAACCTTCCATGGGGAAAGAGTTATTTGGATAACAAAAATATGGCTAAAGTGCAGTGAGCAAGGCAGAAACAGAAGGAAGTGAGGACAGAGAGGTAGTCCAGAAACAAACCTCATTAGGTCTTTTTTTTTTTTCTAAGCTAAAGTTATATTTTTCACCAGCACTTTCAGAGTCCCATTAAGATGATCCACTGCTCCCACCTTCTCAGGCCTTGCCCCAGCTTTGCTTTTGTGTCTTTTCCTGCTATGAACTGAAGGTATCTCCTCAAAATTCCTATGTTGACATCCTAATCCCAATGTGATGGTATTTGGAGGTGGATGTCTTTGGGAGGTAATTAGGTTTAGACGGTGTCATGAGAGTGGAGCCTCCATGATGGAATTAGTGCTCTTGTTAAGAAGAGGAAGAAATCAGAGTCCACTCTCTCTCAATCATGTGAAGATACAAGAAGGCGGCCAAATACAAACCAGAAAGAGGACTCTCAGTGGGCAGACACCAAATCTGCTGACACCTTGACCCTGGACTTCAGAATTGTGAGAAATAGTTGTTTGTTTTTTAAGCCACCCGGTCTATTATAGTATTCCAAACTAAGGCATCTCTAGTCTTTGCTGTAAAGATACTTCTAATTATCCCCCTCCTTTGCCCCGCATGCTTAGATGTGACTTATTACGCTTGTGAAAACAATTATGAATAAATATATGTTTATTTTTCAGGATATTTTACATATGGTTTATTTTTAAAGTTTATTTTTAAAGCAATAATTGTTATGGTAAAGACATAGAAAGGTGCTAATAATTTGATGGTTGAGGTAATGTGCAGAGAACAATATCTATAATTACAAATACCAAATTGGTAAAAAATAAACATTTTATAACAAGTATCTTAAAATACAAAGCAGTTCCACCACAGATTGGGTGGTCAAGCAACCACTCTGGTCTATTTCCCAGTAGCTATGACAGATGGTTTATCACTTCACACATCAGGTCACATTCAATGAAGGAGCAAAAACATTGATACAGGTACTTCAAAATGGAGAAGATTTAACAATCACATCCATATCATAATTTTTTGAGGATCCCTTATCTTTCCTGATCATGAACCTCTGTGACAATGTCTTCAATATTATTTAGGCTTTAAGCCGAGTTAGAGGAAAAATCTTAGGTCCCATGTCCCTCTCTCACTCTGTCCTATTGCAGCTGTTCTGTAGGTAAAGAGAGGCTGGAAAAAAGAATACAAAGAAAAAAAGAAAATGAATAAAGCTTAAAGAAACATATTCTCTATTCTTTGTCCTTTTTTTTTCTTTTTTGGTCCATGAATAATTTCTGGGCAAAATTATATGTTATCAGGAAATGCATTACAAAACCTAATTAGGGCTTTTAAAATTGAAGCCCAACATATTATTTTACTTAATTTATATGGAGAATAGGAAGCTTTAATTCAAAGGAAACAATTCAGTTGGAGTCTGTTCTCCATAAGAGGGAGGCCAAGCCACATTTGCCCTCCAGTTTAATAAAGACCCATGATAATCTCAACTATATGTTCTCTGGCTCGTTAGTTCACCTAAGAATTGTTCTTCATGGCAGCACTTCTAGCTGTAGCCCTCTGAGATCCAGAATTATCTTAGTCTGAGGTTTTTGAGAAAGTAAAATGCCTAACCAGGGATAGTATAGTTTTAAAAAAAAATTACCTGAATTTAAACACAATCTTTTATGAACTCATGATAGTTCATTAAGCTTTACTTGCAGTGGCCTTCCTTTGTTTCTTTGCCTTACAAAATGTTGTCCAACCTTAACGACCTTTGTCTGGATGTCCTTTGTTTGCTGACATCTCCCAATGATTAACTCAGCTCATTATCCTCTCCTCTGAGAAGCTGTCCTCTATCAACAAATATACACTCTGGGAGGCTGAGGCAGGTGGTTTGTTTGAGCTCAGGAGTTTGAGACCAGCCTGAGCAAGAGCAAGAGACTTGGTCTCTAAAAACAGCCAGGTGCTGTGGCAGGTGCCTGTAGTTCCAGCTACGCGGGAGGCTAAAGCAAGAGAAGCACTTGAACCCAAGAATTTGAAGTTGAAATGTCACAGCACTGTACTGAGGGTGACAAAGTAAGAGTTTGTCTCAAAAAAAAAAAAAAAACCAACCAAACAAAGAGACGAAAAAAACCAACAACAACAAAAACAAACAAATATAAATGACACCTCACACTCCAATTCTTTCTATCACATCATTGTACCACCCTACTATATTTCTTCCACAGTATCACTATTTGAAAATAATCTTGGGGTGGCGCCTGTGGCTCAAAGGAGTAGGGCACCGGCCCTATATACCGAAGGTTCAAACCCAGCCCTGGCCAAAAACTGCAATCATCATCATCATCTAGTTTGTTGTTTTCTGTTACTTGTTTTCACCTACTAGAATGCAAGAATAATGATTTTAGCTATGTTATTTTCTTGTCCAGATAGAACAGCATCTATAATGTTCACTGTTTAAAAAGAATTTTTATGCTCATTTATAAAATGATTTCAGAATTATAGCAAAGTTGAAAGAAAAGAACGAAGGATGTCAAAATACTCTTCAAGTAGATTCATTAATTATTAATATTTTGACACAATTGTTCTGTTGTTTTTTCTAATATTTCTATTTGTTAGATATACAGTATTTACTAAAAATATTCTCATATTTAGTCTTAGGGCAGATAGCAAAGACAGAAACTTTATAACTTCAACAGTACTATTAGCTAATCTAATGTCCATATTCAAATTTCACAATCAACCCAAAACTTTCTTTTAAAATACTTAAGCATTTCATTTAGTGATCATTTGTCTTTATTATCCTTTCATTTGGAAGAATTTCTTAGATTCTCTTTGCATTTATTTTTTTTTATTTTTCTGTGGTGAAATACTAATAACAAATTTTGTGCTGTAACCATTTCTTTTTCTTCCTTTCTTTTTTTTTTTAGAGACAGAGTCTCACTTTGTCACCCTCACTAGAGTGCTGTGGTATCACAGCTCACAGCAACCTCCAGCTCTTGGGCTTAGGTGATTCTCTTGCTTCATCCTCCCAAGTAGCTGGGACTACAGGTGCCTGCCAAAACACCTGGCTATTTTTTTGTTGCAGTTTGGTTCGAATCTACCACCACCCTTGGTATATGGGGCTGGTGCCCTACTCACTGAGCCACAGGTGCCACTCTCTTTGCCTTTCTTGAGCTTGAATTTTTTTAATTTCAGAGTAATATAAGGGCACATATGATTAGGTTGCATTGTTAGGTAAAGTCCAAGTTGTAGTTGAGTCCTTCACCCAGGAAATGTGCCATATACCACTATACTGTGGCTGTTAGGTGAGAGCTTACCAACCCTCCTTTCTCCTCCCCCCTTCTCCTATCCTTCCCCCTTCTTGAATTTAATTGTTTTCCTATTGTGTGGGCATGTAGTTGTTCATCTACTAGTTTCATATTAGTATTGTGTAATTGGATGTTTACTTTTCCATTCCTATAATACTTAGGAGGATGTTTTTCAAATCCATCCAGGTAAATACAAAAGATATAAAGTCTCCATCTTTCTATAGCTGAATATTCTATATGGCTGAATAGTATTCCATGGTATACATATACCACAGTTTATTTATCCATTTGTGAGTTGATGGGTACTTGGGTTGCTTCCACATCTTGATGATTGTGAATTGAGCTGCTGTAAACATTCTAGTGAAAATGTCTTTGTGATAAAATAATTTTTTTTTCTTCTCTTCTGGGTAGAGATCTAGTAATGAGATGGGCTCAAATGGGGGGTCTATTTTTAGCTCTTGGGGGATTCTCCATAATTCTTTTGAAAAAGTCTGTATTAGTTTGCATTCCCACCAACAGTGTCTAAGTGTTGTCTTCTTTCTGCACCCACACCAGCATCTGTATTCAGCTGGACATTTTGCGTACATGGCAATTATTTTATAGAATGTAATTAATTTTTTTGAAATTTGAATCAAGAATAATTATTACCAGCTGGGCACCTGTGGCTCAAGTTGCTAAGGTGTCAGCCACATACACCTGAGCTGGCGGGTTCAAATCCAGCCCAGGCCCTTCAGACAACAATGATGACTGCAACCAAAAAAATAGCCAGACATTATGGCAGGTGCCTGTGGTCCCAGCTACTTGGGAGACAGAGGCAGGAGAATCGCTTGAGCCCAGGAGTTGGAGGTTGCTATGAGCTGTGATGCCACAGCACTCTACCCAGGGGGACAGCTTGAGGCTCTTTCTCCAAAAAAAAAAAAAAAGAATAATGATTATCAGAATTTTCTTATCCTTGTATGAAGACAGATGAAAATTAGAAATTATATATATATGTATTTTTTTTCCAAAAGTTCACTCAGTCCATTTTGGGAATCTATGAATAAAATATGCATAGTAGGCTATAGTTTGGGAGAGTCCTAATTTCCCATTTTCCAAAGTTTTCAATTTCCATAACTAAATAATACTCTCAATAGTTTTTCTAAATTTCTTATTAAGCTACTTACGACCTCATTTAAGGAGCCTATATTAATCTTGTTAAAATCAAGGGTTTAGTAGCTGTATTTTCCAGTTTTGTGTTCCACAGATATCCTTGCTTGATCATAAAAGCAAAAGAGATATTGTCTAACTTTAGGCTTATTTCAACATTTTCAGGATGGATGTTGCCATGTACCAGCATATCACTCTCTAAAGTAGAGAACCCAAATATTTTGTGCCAACCATAAATCCATTAACAGTCTTAGATTTGTATATTTTCAGTGGCCATTTTACTTACTTGTCTTCTGTGAAAATGTTCGCTGAATATTCAGCTTAAATAAATCTATTCAAGAACTGGGAGCTATCAATTATCAACTTGCTTCATAAATTATTAATAGCCTCACTACCAAAAATTCCTAAAATATTTTCTGTCTTTGTCCAGGATTCCCCTTATCTGATGTCTTTTTGGTCTATTCAGTGGCTCCCAACTCAGAGTACACATTGGGAACTTGGGAAAAACAGCTAATCTCAAGCCCCAACACTAATAATTCCTATGTGTTTGATCTGTAGTGGGCCCTAATAATTGATGTTATCTTTAGGTGCTCCTACAGCATAACCAGAATTGAGACTCATGAACATGAACCAAGACAATTGCTTTTACCCAGTGATATAAGATACCATTAGTTAAGTGTCTTTCAATCCAATAGCCTGCACTCATATATTCTTCCCCTCAGTGACAAAGCAGTGGCTCTGGCTAATTCTAATCTCATCTTTTTCTCCATTTAGTTGCAAAGTATCAAGATTCTTTACTAGAATAATCTGGACAATTGTACTGCATGAATTTGTGACCAGAAAAACCAGAAACAGTGCTAACTTTGTCAAAGTCAAATTAGATTGGACTGTGGTGTTGGTTATAACTCTCATATCCCTTTACTGTGTTAAGTATTTGATCATTCGTTTGATTCCTTTGTTGGAAATAATTATGGTCCTTTATTGCCTTGATATCTTATTTAAGAATTCCAAATATGTAGAAAACAAAAGCATTTGATTTATCACAAAATAATGAAAGAATATCATAGAGTATAACGCTTTTCAAGATCCCATTATGTAGAAAAATAATGTATATATCCTTTTTTAACCTGGACTCTAAACATAGGGACATTATGATGCAAACAGTTACTAAAAATGTCAATGTTGGTGCCATCTGAACTCTTTCCCCATAATCTAATCTGGGTATTTGGATTACCCATTTCTAAGATCATCAGTGGTTCTTGAATGTCAAGTGCACCTTACCTAATCAATATCTAAGGCTTTACTTGCCTCAATGAACTGCTGATACATACATTTACGTATTCCAAATCTGTCTCTCAGTATACATACTAACTAGATCTTTATTGAATGAAAGGGCCAAGTCAGGCTCTCCTTTGGCAAAGATACTAGTTCCTTTAGATTCTCATTAACTGAACCATGTGCTCTCTGCATAAAGAACGCTTACAGAAAAAAACAAGTGTTGACCTCAGTGTATTATATCATATTCCCTAGAAATACTTAGAAATGAGCGTTAATTATGGACACAGGAAACATAAGAGTGTATTGATTATGCAAATATGTTCCCTGTACTCTTTTAATGTAAATCAATTACTGCAAGAGTTGACAGACTCTTTATTAAAGGGCAGATAGTTAAAATGTTAGGCTTTGCTGGCCATGTGGTCTGTCATAACCATTTAACTCTGCTGTTGTGATGGGAAAGCAGTCACAGACAATATGTAAAAGAAGGGGCGTGGTTGTGTTCCCGTAAAATTTTGTTTATGAAACAGGTGGCATGGCAGGAGGTCATAGTTTGTTAAACCTTGAATTAGTGGGATAAAACACACCCTATGTATAATACACATATGCACACATGTACATATGCTTTCATTCATGAAATAGATTTAAATATCTCAGCAAATTGAGTACCATAAAGTAAACCTGCAGGAGGTAAGAAAGAATTTTGTATAGGCCCATTCCAAGCCTAGAAACTGCCGAATCTTTGTTTGTAATCAGCCTGCCTTGTTGGAAGACATAATAAAGAAACTCCATGCCACCTTTACTTCAGTAAATTCTTCTCTGAAGGTACATGGTCTATAATTTTCTAAAGAAAGCCAACCAATTGAAAGAGTGATCTATTTGTTATAGTAAATAAACCCTCCTATTTCATTCATGCTGTACTGACACAGAGTTTATTACCTAAGAGAAGGTAGTCAGTTTCCAAGAGAAATTCTAATTGTGTCCTATGTATAGTGAGGACTGAACTGTATGATCGAATATAAGTGCACTTAATTTAGGATGACGGACAATTGGTGAAATATTTGTTATCAAAATAAGAAAGTCTGTAGTCGGTTGAAGGAGAAGAATGTTTTTAAAGTGGTCTAGATAGATGGATCCTGCACTAAATTTCATCTTTTAAACATATCGTATATCTAAGGACTCTTGTGGTTTTTCTTTATGACCTCCCCTGATATCTGATAATAAGACATGAACAGACTCATGGAAAAAGGGACTGATGATGTTACTCTGATATATTCCTGACTTCTCTGCTCTGTTTAAGCTACCATACAATGTGATCACTTTCGCAGTCATTCGTTCACTTTTTCTGTCTTTTATTGTGAAAGCTGTACTGCACATACCCCGAACTGATAGTACAATGGAATGCACTACATATTCTCTAGATTAAGACAGAAATGTAACACTTGAATCTACTTTTACAAAGGAGAAATACAGCTAGTCAGGAAGACTCTCACTGGTACCTGGTTCAGAGAAACAGAGCAGCTTCTCATCCATTATTGAAGTATTACAGAAATTGTGCTGCAGTGTACGTGTCTACAGCATAAAGTAGCTAAGCTTACACATTTTCTGTGTTTGGTCATATAATCCATATGGGTCTGATAGCAATTCAGGACATGGCTATACCTTTAAAAATAACTGAATAAAAACAAACTTATTCATACCACAAATGCTTCTTCTAAGAAGTTTGGGATATATCTAATATGCCAATCAAATGTAGAGATCTTAATATATATTTACATGACTTCATGTATGTAAATAATAATGTATCTGTTATTTCATAGTTTTCACATGAAAATAAAATACTAACCCAGAATGAAACTATGTCAACAATACTGAATAATCAAACAGCAATGACTATGTTTTGTGGGCTAAGCTTTCAAATTTGTTAGAACTTTACAAACCATTTGCTTCTGCAAATCTATTGCTATGTGTTGTGCTAAGTTTTGAAAACTGACTCCATAGAATTAAGTAAAAAGCAACTTTTATTAGCTTTTTGTAAAAAGCTTTTTAAGTGGTTTCACTAACTAACCATTTAAGAATAAAGGTACATAAATTAAAAACTATTATATTACTGAGATGATGTTTAAAGGTCTCTTGAAAATACTTATGTCTTATTTACTATTATAAAAAGCTTTTTATAAAAATTTACTGGCATTTTAAGTCCCACATAATTAAATAATGTATTCATTTATTCTGAAGCTAAGCAATAGCTGTTTCCAAAACCATATTCATTTGAAACCTCAGTAAAATTGCGCAAAAACAAAGAGTGAAGACAAGTAAAAACATTTTTTATTAATTAGAGGTAAAGAATTAACTTTGTATAGATTCTCCTTGAAATAATCACTAATGGACATACTTCTACAAGAAGAAAGATAAACCTTGGAAGAAGAAATTGGACAAAAGAAGAAATGATGAAAGGGAAACTGGTTTAAAGAAGTAGTGAGCTTTCAAAAGAATTTAATAAAATTTGGGATTGTTTGGATGCAAAATTTAATGAAAAGACAAGGAAACAATAGATGGATGATCGGTAGAAGATATTTGAATGATGACTTTGTCACACAAGGGATGAGGAACAAAATATAAACCAACTTTAAATTTGTGATTTAAATATAACATTAAATATGGTATTTAATATTAATGGCGTCCATTAAAACAGTAATAGAATGCAAAGAAGAATATGCAACAGAATTAATATGCAACAGAAAACATGACAATTTTAAAATATAGTGTCATTAATACATACATTAATAAAAACAATAAATGTAAGTAGATTAAACTTATCCATTAGAACATATTAAAAAACTAGGTTCTTGAAAATTAAGACGTTCATAGCTTATAAGAGAAACACCAAAAGCAAAATGACGTTTAAAATTTAAATCATCAAAGATGATTCAAATAAACAAATAGAAGATGATGAGACTATATGTAATACTACATAAAATCTATAGGAACTAATAATAAAAGTTAAAAGTTGTGGGATCAGCTCCAAGATGGATGGGCTAGGGACATTACACTAGCTGCTCTCAGTAAAATTGGGGTGAGGGGAGTCCAGCCACCTCTTATTGGGTAGTTCTGTCCAGAAACATCATTGCAAGGGCAGAGTGAGACAGCAAGGGATTCCAGGAGCCAAGGAGGCTGGGAACAGAGGAAAACTGGCACAGAAAGAGGATGTGAGGTCTGCAAACCCTGGGATCAAGCCTGCAGGAAATTCTGCCCCACTTCCCCCATGGCCTGCTGTGGTGGCAGACTGGGGACTGACTGAATCTGGGAGAGTTTGTCCCTCTGGGCAAGACAAGTGGAGAGAAATGAGCAAGAGCTGAGATGCAGCTGGCCTCTTGGGTGCACACAGAAATGGGTCTTTTAGCAAAGAGTTGGAGACAGGGAAGTCGTTCTACTGCTTCTTGAACCTGGGAGCTCTCTGGAGCCCTGTGGGGCAAGGCAGAGCTGATGAGTGAGCCTGAGCTGATGAGCAACTTGAATAGTGCTAGGTGGGTGGGTTTGCATGTAGAGACTGGGAGATTGGTGGTGGGAGGCCTGCAGCAAGGGACTGCCATTGTGTAGACTTCAGGGGAGAGTAGCCTCCAGGGTTACAGTACTTGACTGGTTCTCACTCCACATACTGGGCCCAGGAAGACAACCTTAGGCTGACTCCTGGTGGAGACGTGGGGGATTTGAACAAATCCCGCCAACCACAATAGACCTCTTTGTGGCCACAGGGAACTGTTTGGAGCATTGAGGCGTGACTCCCATAAAGTCTGGCATAAGCATCAGGACCCCAACCCTAAATGGATCGAATGCTTGAGCAGCAACCCAGCCCAGATTAAAATAATAAAAGACCAGGTCTCCACAGCAACTGCCTAGTAAGTTTTCCTTTTCTAGCCTAGGACGCCACCTGGTGGTCAGACAATATATTGCAATATATGTAATTTTTTAAATTTAAATTTTGTTTTCTTTTTTCTTTTTACTTTCTTTTTTTAATATCAAGGTTTTTATATGTGTTACAAGTTACCCTGCATTTTCTCTTTTATTTTCTCTCATTTTTTTCTTTTTGTGTCTTTTTATTTATTTATTTATTTGCAGGTATTTGACCCACCACCTCCAGTATATGGGGCTGGTGCCCTACTCCTTTGAGCCACAGGCACCGCCCCTTTTTTGTGTCTTTTTTTTTTTTTTTTACTTTTCTCATCTTTCCCTCATAAATCTCTCAAACGACAACCAAGATATCCCCCACTCTTTTGGGGAGTATAATTTCTATTTTGTTCTGTATTTTATTTCTGGGACAGAGCCTTGTTTGGAGGCCTGGAATGGAGCACCATTGCAATGGCCTGGCTCATGAAGGCCTTGAAGCCCTGAGCTAGGGCATCCCTCTAGCTTTGACCTCCTAAGGTACCATATTGGCAGGTTTCCCCCATAACACATGTTTGATTTTTTTTTCTATATTTGGTGAACGTAGGGTCTTGCTCTCAGGCTGGTCAGGAGCTCCTGACCTCAGGGGACCCACGTTCTCCAGCTCTCCAGGGTTCTGGGATTGTGGATGTGGGTCACTGCACCCTGCATGACGCCATCATTATTCCTGTGTCTTTACGTCTAACTTTCTTCTCTCCTGTTTTGATTTTTTTCTTTTCCTTTCTTTTCTCCATTCTCACTCTTTTCCTTGCTCTTCCTTTTTCCCCCCTGCACCAAAAGGCCACTCCCAACACCCAACCACAGAGACAAGGAAAATAAAGGAGAAGGAGGAAGTGAACACATGAGGAAAAACCAAGGAAAAAATGTTCTGGCAATATGAAAAAGCAGAGCAGATCAACAACCCTCACCCCAAGGGACCATGTGGCAGCTGCCACAGATGATACTACTTATAAAGAAATTATGGAAATGACAGAAAGAAAATTTAGAGGATGGGTGGCAAAAACTATGAAAGGAATTAAAGGGAAGGTCCAAAAACCACCAAAGGAAATCCAAAAATTGACCCAAGAAATGAATGAAAGACATGATAAAGTTAGAAAGGATATATTGGAGGTTAAGGAATTGAAAGAGTCATTCAGGGAACTTATAGATACATTAGAAAACATAAATAACAGATTAAACCATGGAGAAGAAAGACACTCAGAGCAAGAGGATAAGGCTCTTGAGTTAACTCAAGCATTTAAAAAGGCAGAAAAGAAGACAGTGAAAGCAATGTAATTGCTCAGAGAATTATGGTACTTCACAAAGTGTACAAACATAGAAATTATAGGTATCTCTGAAGGAGAAGAATAATGACCCAAAGATATGGAAATCCTGCTGGAGGATATCATAACTGAAAATTTCCCAAGCAGCAACGAAGATTCCGACACACTACTTTTAGATGAATATCAAACCCTAGTTTGTCTCAATACAAACAGCATCTTCCAGACACATTATAATGAACCTAGCCAAAGCCTAAATGAAAGAGAAAATTCTGTAAGCATCCAGGGGTAAGCATCAATTGACTTACAGAGGCAGATGCATCATGGTGACAGCAGACTTCTCAGTTGAAACTTTACAAGCCAGAAGAGACTGAGCTCTGACTTTCAATATACTCAGAGACAAAACAATTTCCAGCCTAGGATTTTGTATACTGCCAAACTACATTTCATATTTGATAGAAAAATCAAATCTTTTACTGATGAGCAAGCATTGAGGAAATTTGCCTCTGCAAGACCAGCTCTGGAGGAAGTACTCAAATCCATACTACACACAAGACCATCACAATGAACCACCAGCAAAGTAAGACACTTAGAAATGAAAGGTCAAAGCCTAGCCTCTACAGTGGCCCAAGTGATAAAACTAGGTGTCAGATCGTCACAAAACAAAACAGAGAGAACTTCACCAAATTTATCAATTCTCTCAATAAATGTGAATGACTTGAATTTCCCCACTGAAGAGGTATAGGCTGACCAACATGATTTAAAAAAAAAAAAAGCCCAAGCCAACTATATGCTCTCTTTAGAAAAAATATCTAATCTCTAAGGACAGAACAAGACTCAGGGTTGGGAAACAATGTTTCGGGAAAATGGAAATCAGAAGAAAGGAGGGGTCACAATTTTATTTGCAGATACAAGTGCATTTAAAGCAACAAGAGTAAACAAAGACAAAGATGGACCCTATAAGCTGGTCAAGGGAACAATACAGGAAGATAAATCAATTCTAAGTATATATACACCCAACTTAAATGCTCCCAGATTTATAAAAAGTCCCTAACCAGCCTGAACAATATGATATCCTACAATATCATAATATCTCGAGACTTCATTACCCCTTTGAAAGAAATGGACAGGTCCTCTAAACAGAGACTAAACAAAGTAACAAGGGACTTAAATGAGACTTTAGAATAATTAAGCTTAATAAACATATACAGAACATACATCCCCCAAACTATTGATGATATGTTTTTCTCACTAGCTCATGGATCATACTCAAAAATTGACCATATCCTAGGACAGAAATCAAACTTCAACAAAATTAAAAGAATGTAAATTATTCCTGTATCTTTACAGACTATAAAGGAATAACAGTAGATCTCCAACTAAAAACCTTTATCCCCACACAAAATCATGGAAACTAAACAACCTTATGATGAACAACCACTGGGTTGAGGAGGAGATAAAGAAGGAAATCATTAGATTCCTCAAACATAACAACAGTGAAGCCACAAGTTATCAAAACCTGTGGCATACTGCAAAAATGGTCCTGAGAGGGAAATTTATCTGACTAAAATCCCACATTAAAAAAACCAGAAAGAGCACACATAAACGAGTTAGTGAACCACCTCAAGGAACTGATACAAGAAGAGCAATCCATTCTGAATCTAGCAGAAGAAAAGAAATAACCAAAATTAAATAAGAAGTTAATGAAATTAAAAACAAAGGAATCATTCAGAAAATTAATGAAACAAAAGGTTAATTCGTTAAAAAGATAAACAAAAATCAATAAGCCTTTAACCAGATTAACAAACAACAGAAAAGTAATATCTCTTATACCTCAATCAGAAATGAAAAAGGGGAAATAACAACCAATACCACAGAGATATAAAGGATCATCTCTGATTACTACATAAAACACCATGCCCAGAAATTTGACAATTTGAAAGAAATGGAGCAATACTTGGAATCACACAACCTCCCTACATTTAACCAGGAAGAAATAGATACCTTGAATAGGCCAATATCATGCACCAAAATTGAAGCAAAAATAAAAAAGCTCCCAGCAAATAAAAGCCCTGGACCAGATGGCTTCATATCAGGTCTATCAAACCTTCAAAGAAGAGCTTATACCTGTACTTCAGAACCTATTCCAAAACATTGAGAAGGAAGAAACCCTCCAAACACATTCTCCAAAGCAAATATTACCCTGATACCAGAACCAGAAAAAAATCCAACAAAAAGGACAACTACAGACCAATTTCAGTAATGAAGTATCAATGGAAAAGTACTGAATAAAATCCTAGCAAATAGAATATGGCTACACATTAAAAAAATATATACATCATGATCAAGTAAGTTTTAACCCAGGGATGCAAGGTTTAACATTCAAATCCATAAATTTAATTCACCACATAAATAGAAGCAAAAACATATACCATATGATCCTCTCAATAGATGCAGAAAAAGCATTTAACACAATTCAGCATCCAGTTTGATATGAACACTTAAGAAAATAGGTATAGATGGGATATTTCTTAAACCAATAGAAGCCACTTACGACAAACCCACAGCCAATATCATACTGAATGGAGTAAAACTGGAATCATTTCCACTTAGAATTGGAACCATACAAAGTTGTTCACTAATGCCATAGTGATCAAAACAACATGGTATTGGCACAAAAATGGAGACATAGATTCCATGGAACAGAATAGAAATCTTAGAGATGAGATCTTAGCCTCATATTGCCATCTGATCTTCAACAAACCAAATAAAAGCATACAATGGGGGAAATAATCCATATTCTACAAATGGAGAACTAGGTAACCACATGTAAAAGACTGAAACTAGACCCATACCTCTCACTACTTAGAAAAGTTGACTCACGGTGGATAAAAGATTTAAATTTAAGACATGAAGTGATAAAAACCCTTGAAGAAAGTGTGGTGAAACTCTTAATGATATTGGCCTGGGGAAAGAATTTGTGAAGAAGACCCCACTGGCAATCATAACAACAAGAAAAATAAGTAAATGGGACCTAATCAAAAAGCTTCTGTGCAGGAAAGGAAACAATTAAAGCAAACAGACAATCTTCAAAATGAGAAAATATATTTCCAAGTTTTGAATACAACAAAGGCTTAAAAACCAGAATCTACAGAGAATTCAAATTAATCAACCAAAAAGAGTAAACAATACCATCTATTACTGGGCAAGAGATATGAATAGAACCTTCTCTGAAGAAGACAGACAAATGGCCTACAAACACACGAAAAATGCTCATCATCCCTAACCACTAGAGAAATGCAAATCAACACCACCTTAAAATATCACCTAACCCCAGTTAGAATAGCCCACATCATAAAGTCCCACAGCTGAAGATGCTGGTGAGGGTGTGGAGAAAGAGGAATGCTGCTTGGGGGGATTGCAAAGTAATGCATCCTTTTTGGAAAGAAGTATGGAGAATCCTCATAGAACTAGAAGTAGACCTTCCATATGTTCCCACAATCCCATTACTAGCTATTTACCCAGAAGACAAATAATCATTTTGTCATAAAAACATTTGCACTAGAATGTTTATTGTGGTTCAATTTACAATAGTCAAGATGTGGAATCAACTCAAGTACCCATCAACACATGAAAGGATTAATAAACTCCGTGTGTGTGTGTGTGTGTGTGTGTGTGTGTGTGTATACACAGACACCATGGAATACTATTCAGCCATAAAAATATGGAGACTCTACATCATTTGTATTTACCTGGAAGGATTTAGAGAATATCCTTCTAAGTAAAGTATCACAAGAATGGAAAACCAAGCATCCAATGTACTTAATACTAATATGAAAACAGTAGATGAACAAATACATGCCCACACAAGAGAAAAACACAATTAAATTCAAGTTGGGGGGAGGAGGGAGGAGAGAAGGGTGAGAGGAGAGGAGTGAGGGGGATTGGTGTGCTCTCACCTAACTAGCACAATGTAAGGGGATATGGCACACCTCCTGTGGGAGGAGCACAGCTATAACTTGAACTTTACCTAACTAACGCAAACAAGGTAATCTAATTGTCTGTTCTTTCATATTAATCTGACCAAAAAAAAAATCTAAAAAGAAAAATATATTGTGATACATAGCAATTTTAAACCCATATGAGCCTAATAGCTTATCTTCAAAATGTATAATATAAACTGGCATTAAACATAAAATCGAAAATGTGTTAATCTAGTTGAAGATTTGAAGAAAGTCATCTTAGAATATAATATGTTGTGCATAAATAAGTATGAATTTAGACAATTTGTAAAACACTATTAACTTCTCTTTGTAGTCACTGGAAGAAAAGTCTACAGCTGATAAAGATAGGCTAAATACTAGTCTCATAGTATATACTACATAATTAAATATGTATGAATTCAGAAATGGAAGCTTTAACAAACTCTAAGCAATTAATTGGGACATTTTCATATTACTTGAAATGAAGATTAGGAGTTTATAGCCCAAGCAAGTTCTATTTATAGCAAAAAAATGCTACTTAGAAGTCAAAATGATTGAAGTCAGTTAGTCTATACTATAATGAACAGATCTGTAGAGTACTTTTAGAATATAATTCTATTCATAATTATTTTGAGAACCCCAACTCTAAAGGATACAGACATAAGGAACACAGAGGGAAAGGAAACATTTTAAATACATTGGAGTAGTTGGCTGCCTGTGTGGAGGGAAATGGAATTGGGACCAGGGAACAATGGGACCACTTCTTCTATGGGTAATGTATGATGTATTTTATAATCCAACCACATAATTTGAGGGTCAGTGAGGAGAGGAAGAAGGACAGGAAGAGTGTGACAGGGAGATGGAGAGAAAGAGGGAAAGGAAGAAGGAAGGAGGAATGGAGGGAACCAGGAGGAGAGAGAGATTGGAGAAAGAAGTTCAAAACAAAATATGTGTGGTAAGTTCTTGAGGATTTCTGATATTATTACTGCATACACTTTCGTATTTTTAATATTTATCAAAATACATTTGAAGATAAAAAATTACTTGACTAAATCTAAATATTATGACTGGGTTTTATAAATGTTTACAAGCCAAAGAACAGTTGAAAGTTGAAGTCAGAAGACTTGATTTTCAATGCAGTCTCTACCACTTAAAAACCTGTGCAAGTCACTATTGTGGAACCCTCAGTCCTTCATCTCTGTAAAGTAGGAATAAGAATGTTTTACCCACTTCACAAGAGTACGTGTAGAACCATTTTATAACAAATAAAATGCTTTCTAAATGTAAAGATTTTTTTTTCCTAATGGACATTAATTATTGCAACTTCCGTGTATATAATGCTTCCCATATCCCAGGCATATGTAAAATATTAATATTTAACATAATAAAAGTGAACAATAGGGGTGGCACCTGTGGCTCAAAAGGGCAGGGTGCTGGCCCCATATGCTGGAGGTGGTGGGTTCAAACCCAGCCCTGGCCAAAAACTGCCAAAAAAAAAGTGAACAATAATATTATTACCCCTATTTTAAAGAGGAGAAAATTGAGGCTGAGAGAGAAACTCATCCAAGTTTTTTTGGAGTGGGGCTAAATGGCAATGGTAAGCTTTTGACCCTTAATTATAAATTATACTTTTTCTTCTGATTAAAAACATCTTTTGTAGTGTATGGAATAATTTTGGGGGGTGGATAAACGTGAAAACTTACAGGGATTCTCACATATCTACTGTTTGTATAATTATTAGTAACTGTGTAATAAATCATTTTTCTCAGTTAAATCATTAGATCACATTTTTAAAAAATAGAAAAAATATCTATCCTTTGAATAGAAAGATTGCCAGATGCCTTGATTTGGGTCTGTGGGAAAGGACTCTCCTGTCTATAGAGATGGGTGTTTCGGTACAGTAATTTTTATGTTTTGAGGTCTTTAATGATATGTACTCTTCTGCTAGTAACTGAAGTGGCTGACTGTCACCATGCCGCTTCTGTTCACTGTCTGCCTGACAGCTAGAATAGGAAAGAGCTATCTGTTCTGCCACTCTTGCTCCCAGGAGTCCACAACTATGCCACCTAATCTGAATGTTGTGCTTCAGTAACTCCTTAAGAGGGTTCTTCTGCCCACTCAGCTTATGTTGCCTAACCACAAGGCAGCTGCTTGGGAAGGCAGCTATCATCAGTTCTGTACACAGAGCCCTCTCAAAGAACTTGCTACACTGCAAATATGGATTCAGTAATGGCAAGCTCCTGCCTTACTGATACTTATGCTGTCACATCATTCAAAGATAAATATGAGTCACTTGATACCACTTAAGAAGTTATTCAAAAACACATCTATGATACATATTAACCTGCCTGAATTTTTCATGCTGTCAGAAGACACCTCAGCAGACTCTGCACAACCTATTTTTTTTTTTTTGAGACAGAGCCTCAAGCTATCCCCCTGGGTAGAGTGCCATGGCATCACAGCTCATAGCAACCTCAGCTCCTGGGCTCAAGCGAGTCTCCTGTCTCCGCCTCCCAAGTAGCTGGGACCACAGGCGCCCACCACAACGCCCGGCCATTTTTTGGTTGCAGCCATCATTGTTTGGCGGCCCGGGCTGGGGATTCGAACCCACCACCTTAGGTGTACGTGGCTGGCGCCTTAGCCGATTGAGCCACAGGCGCCGAGCCAGGTTTTTTTTTTTTTTTTTTTTAATGTTTATTGTGGTTAAAAAAAAATGCCTAACACCAAATTTACCATCTTCACCATTTCTGCGTGTTCAGTTAGTAGTGTCACATTGTTGTGCAACCAACCTCCAGACAGGTTTCATCTTACAAAATCAAAACTCTACACCCATTGAACAATGCCCCATTTCCCTCCCTTCCCAGACCCTGACCACCACCAATCTGTTTCTATGAATTCAACTACTCTAGATACCTCATGTAAGTGGAATCATGCAGTATTGGTCCCAAGTAGCTTTCGTCACTGGCTTATTCCACTTAGCATAATGTCCTTGAGTTTTCTCCACTTTTTAGTGGGTGTCAGATCTTCTTACTTTTTCAGACTGAGTAGTTTTCTGTTATATGGATATACCACACTTCTTTATCTGTCCATCCATCTGCAGATACTTGAGTTGCTTCTGCTGCTTGGCTTTTGTGACTGCCACTGGTATGAACATGGGTATGTGAATATCTCTTCCAGATCCTGCTTTCAATTCTCATGGATAGATACCTGTTGTGGAATTGTTGCATCATATGTTAATTCTATTTTTAGTTATTTTGTCATATTAGTTTCCATACTAGATGCGCCATTTTACAATCCCACCAATAGTGCCCAAGGATTCTAATTTCTCTGCATCCTTATCAATTCTTTTTATTTTCTGTTTTTTATTTGTTTTTTTGTTTTTAAAACTGAGTCTTATTCTGTCTTCATGAATAGAGTGCTATGGTGTCATAGCTCACAGCAACTTCAAACTCTTAGGATCAAGCTATTCTCTTACTTCAGCCTCCCAAGTAGCAGGAACTACTGATGCTCACCACAATGCCCGGCTATTTTTGAGAGACAGTGTGGGGGCAAGGGGGTTCTTGCTGTGGCTCAGGCTGGTCTCGAGCCTGTGAACTCAGGTAGTCCACCTGGCTTGGCCTCCCAAGTACTGGGATTATAGGCGTGAGCCACAGTGCCAGCCTCAAGTGATCCTCTTGCTTCAGCCTCCTGAGTATCTGGGACTACAGACCCCACCACAACATCCAGCTGTTTGCTTTTTTGTTGTTGTTGCAGTTTGGCTAGGGCCGGGTTTGAAACCACCACCCTAACTATATGGGGCTGGTGCCCTAGTCACTAAACCACAGGTGCTGCCCAGTTTTGTTTTTTTTTTTTTTGGAAATGGGATCTCACTGTTGCTCAGGCTGATCTTGAACTCCTGAGTTCAGACAATCCACTCACTGCACTTGGCCTCTTTGTCCATTCTTAATTGAGTTATTTGTTTTTTTGTTGTTGAACTATTATTGTATGTCATTTCAGGTATGATTTGCTAATATTTTCTCTCACCCCATAGGTTACCTTTTCACTCTGTTGATTATATTCTTTAATGCTCAGCTATAAATTTAGGGGTTTTCCGATTTTTCTATGTTTACTTTTATTGTCTATGCTTTTGGTGTCATATCTGGAAAATTGTTGCCAGATTCAATGTCATGATACTTTTCCTCTATGATTTCTCCTAAGAATTTTATAGTTTTAGGTCTTACATTTAGTTCTTTGATCCATTTTGAGTTAGTATTTGCATATGGTATAAGGTAAAGACCTGATTTCATTTCTTTGCAGATGGATATCCAGTTTGTTGATAAAAATGTCCTTCTTAGTCTGGGTGCGGTGGCTCACACCTGTAATCCTAGTACTCTGGGAGGCCGAGGCAAGAGGGTCCCTTGCTCAGGAATTCAAAACAAGCTTAAGAAGAGCGAGATTCTATCTCTAAAAATAGCTGGGCATTGTGGCAGGTGCCTATGGTCCCAGCTACTTGGGAGGATAAGGCAACAGGATCTTTTGAGCCCAAGAGTTTAAGGTTGCTGTGAGCTATGATGCCATAGCTCTGTACTGAGAGTGACAAAGTGAGATTCTGTCTCAAAAAAAAAAAAAAGGACTAAGGACTATCTTTTTTCCATTGAATGTCTTAGTACCCTTGTCAAAAGTCATTTGACCATGTAATCCTAGCACTCTGGGAGGCAGAGGCTGGTGGATCACCTGAGCTCTGGAGTTCAAGACCAGCCTAAGCAAGAGTGAGCCCCACCCCCCACTAGAAATAGAAAAACTAGCTGGGTGTTGTGACAGGTGCCTGTAGTCCCAGCTACTCAAGAGGCTGAAGCAAGTGGATTGCTGGAACCTAGGAGTTTGAGATTGCTGTGAGCTATGATGCCAGAGCACTCTACCCAGGGCAACAGAGTGAGACTCTGTCTCAAAAAAAAAATAATTTCATATAAGAGAAAATTTAATTCCACTATGAGGGAAAAAAAGGGGCCTAGCCACTAGTAAAGATTGCAGTGCCAAAAAGTGTCATAACCTGGAGTCACTATCCTTTTGACTATAGGGTCTCTATCTGTCACACTATTTAGAGTTGAATATGGGGGAAATCTCATTATTTAAAAGCCAAATGTGCTTTAAAGCACTTATTTCAATGAAAC
The DNA here is from genome assembly GCA_963574575.1 of Galagoides demidoff. Taxonomy (NCBI): domain Eukaryota; kingdom Metazoa; phylum Chordata; class Mammalia; order Primates; family Galagidae; genus Galagoides; species Galagoides demidoff. Next base: position 3,681 of record CAUYQV010031821.1, on the reverse strand, counting down.
GATGGTGACTCTGTGGTTCTAAAAATGTATCTCCTCAAATTCTTAGCATGGTGAAAAAATCTCATGCAGACCACAGAGACCTACTCTTATCTTTAAGGCAACCTAGTGTGTCCTTTAGAAATATTGATTTTCCTTACTGCATGTATCGTGCTCATCAACACCACTCCTTCCACCGTGGGCCGTTCGCCTTTCTCTGCTGTTGTTCCAAGGCCTCCCAAGCCTCCAGGGAGACATCATCAGATCCGAAGATTATTTCACATTAAACTTCAGTGTTTAAATGTACATGTAATTTGCTCCCCCCTCCAAAGACTGATGTAAATTTTTCATTCAGAACTAGTAGGTGTGAAAATAAGTTGTATTTTTTTGTTTTTAGACTATAGGGTCTCAGATACTGTGACATAGACTGGAGTACAGGGGCCCCAACCTGCAACTCCTGGGCTCAAAAACTCCTCCTGCCTCAGCCTCTGGAGTAGATGGGACTATAATAGGTACATGTGTACCCAGCTGCTGTTTCTTCTTCTTCTTCTTATTGTTATTATTATTATTATTATTATTATTTGTGGACAGAGGTCTTGTTTTTTGCCCGGGCTGGTCTCGAACTCCTGTCCTCAAGCAATCCTTCTATCTCTGCCTCCTTAGTGCTGAGGTCTCCTTTAGTGCTGAGATTATAGGTGCTGAGCCAGCACACGTGGCCCCTGAAATATAGGTAGCATTTTATTTATTTATTTATTATTATTTTTTGAGACAGAGTCTCACTTTGTTGCCCTTGGTAGAGTGCTGTAGCATCACAGCCCACAGCAACCTCAAACTCTTGGGCTCAAGTGATTCTCTTGCCTCAGCCTCCCAAGTAGCTGGGACTACAGGTGCCCGCCACAACACCCAGGTATTTTTAGAGACAGGGTCTTGCTCTTGGTCAGGCTAGTCTTGAACCTATGAGCTCAGGCAATCCACCCACCTTGGCCTCCCAGAGTGCTAGGATTACAGGCATGAGCCACCATGCCTGGCCTACAGGTAATATTTTAATGTCATCTTCTGAGATTCTGGAGCCTGTCCAAAAACCTGAATGTAAGGAAAAAGCCATTTTACCGACAGTTCTATTTAAGTAGGCTTGAGCTGAGCACCTCCTGGGTTTGTATCTGAACATGCAATTGTCTAATTTTGCCTCTGTGGTCATTGTACAGGTTCTGTTTGTAGCAATGTCTTTGAGTGAAATTGCTCTGTGTCTCTGCTTGCATTTAATGAACTCATTTCCTACTCATGCATCCGCCTCTGAGAGCTTGATTCCAATCCTGTCAGGAATTCAAGATGTGCAGCAGCTTTGCAGAATGTGCTTTGAGCCTAACCATGACACGGCAAATTCTGAGGCCTCAGCTCAGATAGGTCTAGTGACACTGGGAATATGTATTTGCTAATCATCACGAGAAGAATCTATCACTGTCATCTTTATTAAACATCTGAAAACCTTTGCACTTGAAAATTTACATGTAATTTATTCTCCGAACACAAACACATAGCATTCTTTAAAATACCAAATGTTTATTATTTCACCATTTCTGAGGCTCAGGAACCCAGAAATGGCTTAGCTGGGTGGTCCTGGCTCAGGGTCACCCATGAGATTGCATTCAAGCTTTCAGCCAAGGCTTCTGCCAGCTCAAAGCTCATTTGGAGCTGAAAAATCCTCTTCCAAGCACACTCTCATAACTGTTTGTAGTATCAGTTCTTGCCTGGCTATGGCAGAGGGCTTCAGCACCCATCATATCGGGTGGCACCCAAGATGAAAGACGAAGCCTTTGATTTCAGGAGTCCAACTCTGATAAAATAAGACATAGCATTTTGCTGCCTAGCACTAATGCTCAAAATTTTGAATTGATAAAAAGAATACATTATATAATAAATAATCACCAGGCTGGGCACAGTGGCTCGCGCCTGTAATCCTAGCACTCTGGGAAGCTAAGGTGGGTGGATAGCCTGAGCTCAGGAGTTCCAGACCAGCCTGAGCAAGAGCGAGACCTGTCTCTAAATGTAGCCAGGTGTTGTGGCAGGAGCCGGTAGTCCCAGCTACTCGGGAGACTGAGGCAAGAGGATTCTTGAGCCCAAGAGTTTGAGATTGCTGTGAGCTATGCATAATGCCACAGTACTCTACCAAGGGCCACAAAGTAAGACTCTGTCTCAAAAAAATATATATTTTTATAAGTAAAAATAATCACCAGTATATATATTGCAGATGAATGATTCTTTTTTTAATTGATGGAATAGATAGTCAAAAAGTCTGATGGCAGCCAGGCATGGTGGCTCACAGCTGATGTAGGTAGATGACTTGAGTTCACTCAGGAGTTTGAGACCAGTCTGAGCAAGAGAGGGACCCTGTCTCTACTAAAAATAGAAAAACTTAGGCAAGAGGCAAGAGTTGGAGGTTGCTGTGAGCTATGATGCCATGGTACTCTACCTGGGTGACAGCTTGAGACTCCGTGTCTAAATAAATAAATAAATAACTGACGGCCACTACTGAATCCTCACTGAGGATGAAGAAACTGGGCTTTGGAAATACTTCCTAGGTGCCAGCTACTGTTAATCCTTTATGTGTATCTTCACCTCTGTTCCTCCCGACCTCATCAAGAAGGTATTAATAACATCCTCACTGTACAGTTGAGGAAACCAAAGCACAGAGAGGTTAAATAACTTGCCCAAAGCCACACAGCCACCAATGGGCTGACCAAAATTCAAAATCCGGCAAACTAACTTGTGAACAGTCCCCTCTCCATACCTCTGAACCCTCCCTAACAACCCAGGTCACCCCTCCATTAACAGCTCTTGTTACCCTGTTAAGGACCGTGCTAGGCCTCGGGCAAATAAAAATATGGTCTGACACCCGAGGAGTTGTGGGATGTGCAAATAAATTAACAACAAGCTACTAATGCCAGTAATGAATTCCTGGTTATAAAGCGCAAGTCCTTTTCTGTGGACTTGACTGAATAAGACTGATATTCTTTGCCTTTAGCAAAGTAGTTGCCATTTTTCATTGTATACTCTATCAACTAAAAAAAAAAAAAATGAGGCTCAGCGTCTGTGGCTCAAGTAGCTAAGGCGCCAGCCACATACACCCGAGCTGGTAGGTTAGACTCCAGCCCAGGCCCACCAAACAACAATGACGGCTGCAACCAAAAAATAGCCAGGAGTTGTGGCGGGTGCCTATGGTCCCAGCTACTTGGGAGGTGGAGGCAGAAGAATCACTTGAGTCCAAGAGTTGGAGGTTGCTGTGAGCTGTGATGCCACAGCCCTCTACCCAGGGTGACAGCTTTGAGGCTCTATCTCAAAAAAATAAAAAATAAATAAATGAGCACTTACATCCAAAAACAAACCTGTATTTGTTTATAGAGACTATACTTGTATTCCTTTAGCACTAATGTGTTAGGTATATTATATAACATGCGGTCATACGTTACTTAAAGACAGAGTTATGGTCTGAGAGTTATGGTCAGAGTTATGCTCTACCAAGGGAGACAAAGTGAGACTCTGTCTCAAAAAAAAGGAAGAGGCGGCGCCTGTGGCTCAATCGGCTAAGGCACCAGCCACATACACCTAAGGTGGCGGGTTCGAATCCCCAGCCTGGGCCCGCCAAACAACAATGATGGCTGCAACCAAAAAATGGCCGGGCGTTGTGGCGGGCGCCTGTGGTCCCAG